>VNJR01010873.1:0-194320 GCA_008042585.1 Drosophila punjabiensis
GTTCCGGATCTTGAATGGATTGGAGCAGATACTCGACGCTGCTGAAGAAGGAGTTTATCGAGATGTCCCCTGTTCCTGTGAACGTCGCCAGATGGTTTATAGTTTTGAACAGCCGTCCTTGTTGTGCAGAGTTGGCGGGGTTGTTTTGTAGTTGTACGTAGGCTTGTTGGAGTTGCTCCAACTGCCTTTCCCTGATTGCCAGTTGTTCCAGTAGGTCTGCCTGTGGCATTTGGGGGTTTTCTTGTGCCATTCTTGTCTCGTCGTACTTAGTGGCTCGGTTCCTTCTTCTCGATGCCGTTTTGGATGGTGGACCAATTTTAGTTTGGTCTAGAAGTCCACTTATTTTTAGTTGAACTCCCTCGACGTCCTTGTCAACTTATTTTTAGTTGAGCTCCCAGGATTCCTTGGCTCTAGAAGTCCACTTATTTTTAGCTGAACTCCGTCTGAGTCCTTGTCAACTGATTTTTAGTTGAGCTTCCTAGGATTCTTTAGCAACTTATTTTTAGTTGAGCTCCCAGGATTCCTTGGCTCTAGAAGTCCACTTATTTTTAGCTGAACTCCGTCTGAGTCCTTGTCAACTGATTTTTAGTTGAGCTTCCTAGGATTCTTTAGCAACTTATTTTTAGTTGCACTTTATGAGTTATTTCACTGCACTGTTTTTTGTCGGCCGATTGTAATTTTTTTTTTTATTTTCCGTTTTTCCGTTTAGTTTAAATTTATTTATTTGTTCGGTTCGATCACTGGATCCTCTTTAATAAAAAAGGATCCTACCGGCTGCGCCAATTTTGTACTGCGGGACGGAATAAGTTAAAAAAACAAAGACGGACACGACGTTTAGTTTTCAGTGGCGAATCATAACTGAACTCTCTTTATTGAAAAAGTCATATTTAAAGGTTTTACATTTGATAGTTTATTGTGTTACAATTGGTTTGTGTTTGTGTACTTAAATGGAATTCTGATTTAGCTTATTCTATATGCTTATGTCGTTTATTGCGAAACTTATGCTGATTAGACTTATTCTACCTGTAAGTGGTTTCGTTGCGAACCCGGATGCATACAAGAGTTTATTAACTCGTGTTGCGAAATTGTTTATTTGACCTTTATAGAGTCCAATAACTCTTGAACTGTCTGGCCGATTGGGTTTACTTGGGTATTATGTACTGGTAATGAAGTGGATCTGTACATAACTCGCGCGGTTGGAGGGCCCACCTGTGTCGAACCAGAAATATGCATTTAATCCCGATGTGCATTTAATTAATGCTGAAAACAAACACTCCAGCAGCACATACAAGCTTGGGCTTTTAACATTTTTTTTTTTTATTACGCCAATACATTTAATGAAAGGCCCTTGGCGTCAGAGAAAATGTAAAGTGAAATAATGGCCTTTAACAGGAGCTCCACTCAGCTTATGATTATAGAGAACAGTTTAATTTTAAGGGTACATCCAGATTCGATCCTGTAAATCCTCGAATAACACGTTGTTCCCTTTAACCACAGGTATGCGCCCTATCGAAACGCGCCGTGCTACTGCAGTCATCGGATATACTCGCCTATAATGAGCTCCCACTCCATCAGGCCAACAGCATTAATGGCAATGCCAACGGTATCACGGCCATGGCATCGAAGGCATCCTCATCTGCATCCGCCTCTGCCCCGCAGAACATCATCGCCAATGCCGGGCTGAGCTACGAGGATGTACTGAACGATGATTTTCAGTTCGACATGGATGGCCATGACGTTATGGTCTTTCTGCACATCCAGAAAACGGGCGGCACCTCATTTGGCCGCCATCTGGTCAGGGATCTGGACCTCAAGGTAAGATTGAATTTCAAACCCTAATGAGCACTAGTCTCTACTTACTTTACTTATTTGTAAATCATTATTATTTTGACAAAATAAATAACAAGCAATATTCTTGCTATTTATCCTCAGCGTCCCTGCGAGTGCCAGCGGCAAAGGAAGCGCTGCTACTGCTTCCGGCCGCACCGCAACGAGAACTGGCTCTTCTCCCGCTACTCAACGGGCTGGAAGTGCGGCCTGCACGCCGACTGGACCGAGCTGACCAGCTGCGTGGACGTCGAGCTGGACAAGAACGAGGGCGAGACGGCCAAGCGGCGTTACTTTTACATCTCGCTGCTGCGCGAGCCAATCGCCCGCTACATGTCCGAGTACCGCCACGTGCGGAGAGGAGCCACTTGGAAGGGATCGCGGCATTGGTGCCTGGGTCGCCAGGCCTCTGCCGCGGAGCTGCCTGCCTGCTACAAGGGCAAGGACTGGCTGGACGTGGACCTGGACCAGTTCGCCGGTTGTGAGTCGAATCTGGCGGCCAACCGGCAGACGCGCATGCTTGCCGATCTGGCTCTCGTCGGCTGCTACAACAAGTCATCGATGCCCGCCCACGAGCGGGACCGCGTGATGTTGGCCAGCGCCAAGCGCAACCTGGCCGCCATGGCCTACTTTGGACTGACTGAGTATCAAAAGGTGTGTTGATTACTTCGAAATAAAAATATATTTACTACATGTTACAATCTTCTTTCTTAGATGTCCCAATACATATTTGAGGAGACTTTCAACCTGCGCTTTGCCATTCCCTTCGAGCAGCACAACACCACGATCTCGGCGGCTGCCGTCCTGAATCTGCGACAGGATCAGCGACGTCGCATCGAGAAGCTCAATGGCCTGGACATTGAGCTGTATGCCTTCGCCAAGACGTTACTCTTTCAGCGGTGAGTACTGTGTAAAGGATCATATCCTGCCTTACACAAGTTTCTATGTTTTCATATATATAACACTCAACTTAATTGGCTTATGTGCCGATAGATAGTTACTGTCCCAGCAAGTTTAACTGGTCGAGAAACCTGCTTCGAATCCTTGGTTCCTTCTTTCTTTCTTAGCATCCCCGGGACGTAACGATCCGGTCGGAGGTCGATGACTCAGTTCCAGGTCCTTTGTAGCGCTTTGTATCCCACGAGGGTGCGTAAACCCTTTGATCATCCAGGGGCCAAGCCAGTCGCCGAGTCCTTTGTCTCCGTCACTATTCCGTCTGTTGTGTTGACATTGGCCCCGGCACAAGGGTATTGTTTGGAGGGAAATAAGGAGAATGGAGTCCATGGTGCCATCATTAGATCGCGTTACTTTTTAGCGCTTTCAATGATCGTCGTAGTTATGCATGAGCAGGCATGGGAAAATTGTACCAAAGGGTTGTTCTTACTCTGGGAAATTGATAATTACATCGTGAAAACCTTTGGAAAGTGCTTGTGCTCAGGCATAACAATTTTTTATTAGTGATTCTAAATTGTTATGGTTTTGTCGATTAGTTAAACATTTGTTTTGTATGGGATTTTAATATGATTTATGTGTTTAAAATTATATTAAAAATATTCTTATATTAAAAAATTAAAAAATGTTTTATATAGGAGGAAGAGATACCTATGAAATGTTCTTTTGCAAATACTTGGTATAGAAAGCAGCTAAGACTTTAGGGTATCTTTATTTAACCCCTAAGAACAATCAGACTAGAATACGAAACCCTCGGATATATAAATCTTCATGTCACACTAGCACATCCTTGTGTGTGTGGCTGACCCACCCAGAATTTCATGCTCGCCTGATTTAACCTAGAATTATCACCTTCCGCTTGCTAGGATATTCTCCGGGCATTGTTTGCTTTCAAAAGGAGCAGCCAGCTGAGCAGCAGTTGGCAGTTGTGACATTCTCACCGGAGGAAGGAGAGGGGAATACAGGCAGTTGTTACCGCAGTATCAGCAGGATGGCATAAGGATCTCCCCCTTCCACCCAACTCCCTCGCGTGATCAGGGGAAATCAATTTGCACCCGACGCTTTTCCATTTTCCATGCAACTCAATGGGCCTCGATCCCATTCAACTCACCGCGCAGGCGCGACTCTCTCGCATTTTCCTTCTAATTATGCGGGCATCGGATTTCGTATCGAATTAACAACTTATGCTGGTGCCAGCTGGGTTGGAGCTAACGGATAAATCAGCCCCTTTAGTTATCCAGTCATATCCTTGTACTCGCACTCACTCGTCCTCGCAGTCGCGATCTTCGGAAGCAATGTTGAGGGGCAGGAAGAGCAGACAGATGCGCAAGCGTCTTTGACACGGCACATTTCCCATATCGGAGCGAGGCAATACGGAACCCCGTCGTCCTATGTCACCCCGAAAGGGAACCCTCCTCGTGCTATCTTCAACTAACATACAATTGCAACATTTGCGCGCGCTAAAAAGAAAACATTCTCTAACATATAGTTCTCTCCGCATACACACGTCGGCCGACGTCTTGACTAATGCTCAGATAAGACGAAGAAGGGACGAGGATCTGCGGCACGAACCACCACCAAAACAAAACCGACAAAGAGGAAAAAAAAGGTTCTGAAGGGGATATTCGAATGTGGAATACCCTTGAATTGTTCGAAAAATTTTGATAAAACTTTCAGGGACTCTTATTGCTGTTTAGACTTTATTTGTTTAATTTATATGTATATTTATGGTCAAATATCGAAACTGATTTTTGCTATATATAAAACAAGAAGGAAATCTATATTCGGTACGCCTATTTTATATACCTTTGAAGATTTCGATTGGATCGTTAGGAATAGTTTGATTTCGGTCAAATAAAAAGAAAAAATGTTAAGTTTATGATGGTTCCTATATCCTATATATTAAAAAATATCTTAAAAACTTCGAAAATCTTCGTAGTAGATGAAAATATGTTGATGAACGGCGAAGTTATAATTTTGTTTCCTCAAATTTTCCGATCATTCCTATGCCAGCTATCCGTTCTGTCTTATATATTAATGAGAATACAAAGAAGACAATATAATAACTGTTTTTTAAACTGGCGCTATTGCGTTATATATATCTCTACAAAGGTAAAATGTATATGAAAGCATCCAAGTTAAAGGGGAAACAATATCGTAATACGTTCTCTCTGAACTGATTTCCCGCCCAACCAAAGATCTCGGCCATACCCAACCTGACATAGGGTATTGCCCATGCACACAGAGAGCGATCATTGTAGCAACGACCCTTAATTGAGGGTTGTTTTCCTTGTCTCCCTCTGGCTCTCTCTCCCTCTCTCTACATCTATCCCTGTTCCCATAACTCTCCCTCGGTCTTCGCCAGCTAAAGGTAATGCCTGCCTCGGGGATCTCAGAGGAAAGTTAAATTCAGTTAGGTTTTGACATCGCAACGCGTAGGTACAGTGCAACGGGTAGCAACGGGAAAGCGGGTATATTGCAGGATAGAACGGACCGAGAAGTACAGAAAATAAAAATTATATAAAACGAACTAGCAGACCGATTTGTTACAAAATTCATCCGACCAAGAAACCAAAAACAAAAGAAACTAAAAAACGAATCATACCAAAAAAGTTACCATTGTGTTTATGTTTGATCATTGAGTTATTGTTATTACCAAAAAGTAAAAGCGAACGTTGTTTATAAGCCATTAAGACCGATCACAAAGAAATCGTTACATTGTTGATCGAATATCCCCAAAAGAGCCACAAAAGTTCACACGAGAATGTCGTTCTCCAAGGCCAAGTTGAAGCGCTTCAATGACGTGGATGTGGCTATCTGCGGCTCGCCGGCTGCCTCCAACAGCTCGGCAGGATCGGCGGGCAGTGCCACGCCCACAGCAGCAGCAGCCGCGGCTGCACCCACCGTTCAGCCGGAGCGCAAGGAGCAGATTGAGAAGTTCTTCAAAGACGCCGTGCGCTTTGCGTCCAGCTCCAAGGAGGCCAAGGAGTTTGCCATTCCCAAGGACGAGAAGAAGTCGAAGGGCCTGCGTCTGTTCCGCACTCCCTCTCTGCCGCAGCGCCTTCGATTCCGTCCGACGCCCAGCCACACGGATGCGGCAGCTAGTGGCACTGCTAGTGGAGCCTCTACAGCCGCCTCCACGCCTCTGCACTCGGCGGCCACCACTCCAGTGAAGGAGGCCAAGTCTGCCAGCCGGCTGAAGGGCAAGGAGGCGCTGCAGTACGAGATTCGGCACAAGAACGAGCTGATCGAGAGCCAGCTGAGTCAGCTGGACGTGCTCAGGCGCCATGTAGAGCAACTCAAGGAAGCCGAGGCCAAGCTGCGTGAGGAGCACGAGGTGGCCACCGCCAAGACAGAACAACTGATCGGAGCTCTTACCGAAGAGAACCTCTCGCACAAGGCCCACAACGAGCAGATGAGCCAGGAGCACTCGCATCTTCTGGAGCGATTCGCTGCCTTGGAGCAGCAGTTGCAGCAGCAGCGCGAGGAGCACGAGCGCCAAGTGGAGACACTGATCGCCGAGAGCGAGGCCCTGCGTCTGGCCAACGAGCAGCTGCAGGCGGCCAGCGAGGAGCGCCAGGCAGTGGAGCAGCAGCTGCAGGTTCAACTCTCTGCCCTCCAGGCAGACGTTGCCCAGGCCCGCGAGCACTGCAGCCAGGAGCAGGCCAAGACGGCCGAGAACATTGAGCTGGTCGAGAGCCTGCAGCGGAGCAACGCCACCCTGATGGCCGACGTTGGACAGCTGAAGCAGCAGATCGAACAGGACGCCCTGGCCTACGGACTGGAGGCCAAGAGCAGCCAGGCGGAGCTGGAGTGTCTCAAGGTGGAGCGCAACACGCTAAAGAACGATCTGGCCAACAAGTGTACCCTTATCCGATCGCTGCAAGACGAGCTGCTGGACAAGAACTGCGAAATCGATGCCCACTGCGACACCATCCGGCAGCTTTGCCGGGAGCAGGCACGCCACGCCGAGCAGCAGCAGGCGGTGGCCAAGGTGCAGCAGCAGGTGGAGAGCGACCTTGAGGGAGCCGTAGAGCGCGAGAAGAGCTACTGGCGCGCCGAGCTGGACAAGCGCCAGAAGCTGGCCGAGAACGAGCTGATCAAGATCGAGCTGGAGAAGCAGGACGTGATGGTGCTGCTGGAGACCACCAACGACATGCTGCGCCAGCGCGACGAGAAGCTGCAGAAGTGCGAGGAGCAGCTGCGCAACGGCATCGACTACTACATCCAGCTGAGCGATGCCCTGCAGCAGCAGCTGGTGCAGCTCAAGCAGGACATGGCCAAGACGATCACCGAGAAGTACAACTACCAGCTGACGCTGACCAACACGCGGGCCACTGTCAACATCCTGATGGAGCGCCTGAAGAAGTCGGACGCGGACGTCGAGCAGTTCCGCGCCGAGCTGGAGTCGGTGCAACTGGCCAAGGGAGCTTTGGAGCAGAGCTACCTGGGCCTCCAGGCGGACGCGGAGCAGCTGCGCCAGCAACTGACCGAGAGCCAGGAGGCGCTCTCCGCACTCCGCTCTTCCTCCCAGACGCTGCAGGGCGAGGTATCGTTGAAGGAGTCCATGCTCCACGAGCTGCTTGCCGGCGAGGCTGAGACGTTGGCAAAATTCAATCAGATTGCTAACTCGTTCCAGGAGCGGATCGACGGCGACGCCCAGCTGGCCCACTACCACGAGCTGCGCCGCAAGGACGAAACCCGCGAGGCCTACATGGCGGACATGAAGCGGGCGCTCGACGAGTTCGCCACCGTGCTGCAGTTCGCCCAGCTGGAGCTGGACAACAAGGAACAGATGCTGGTGAAGGTGCGCGAGGAGTGCGAGCAGCTCAAGCTGGAGAACATCGCCCTCAAGTCCAAGCAGCCGGCCTCGGCGGCAGTGCTACTGGGAACACCCGGCAAGGCCAACCGCTCGAACACCACCGACTTGGAGAAGATCGAGGACCTGCTGACCGACACTGAGCTGCGCTCTGAGTGCGACAAAATCACCTCCTGGCTGCTAAACTCATCGGAGAAGTGCGTCCGCCAGGACAGCAGCAGCGAGATCAGCGAGCTTCTGGCCTGCAAGTCCTCGCCCCGCCCCGCACCGCGCACACCGAAGGCGGCGCCACAGACCCCGCACACAACGCGCAGTCCGCGCACGCCACGCACGCCGCGCACTCCCAAGTCCGCCGCAGGAAACACGCCCAAGAAGACGGTCCTGTTCGCCGGCAAGGAGAACGTGCCCAGTCCGCCCCAGAAGCAGGTGCTTAAGGCGCGCAACGTCTAGGCCCATCCTACCTACCCGTACCATCTACTATATATTGTTCTAATTATAAATTATATAAATTATACCTTAGCTAAGATCTGATCGGAAATATATTCCATGCGACAAGAACGTGGCGCACAATCCAGCTCAAGGTGTTTTCGGATATATCCTTCAAACTAAGCTTGGCTGATACTTCAATCCTTTTTATTCTCATATTTTCTTACTTCTAAATGGAGGTACTAATCCTCTAAAGAACTTCTTAAACTAGTTGTAGTTGGTCCTTTGATTTAAATTTTAAATACTGAATCAGTTATATCTAAATAGAAAACTTTTCTGCTTAAAAAAGCATTTCTCCTTAATTAACAGACATGACAAAGACCCCACGGAAAATGTATGACGTTTTATTATTATTATCTTTAAATTCTGTAAAATGTATAGTTTCGTCATCCCTTCAACCGGAAAATAAATGTATTATCAAAGAAGCACATTATATCTGCCTTTTTGTGATATGAAAACCAATGTTCTTTTTAGAAGCTGTACTTGAAAAGTGAGACTTTCTCAGGTTCAGTCACAACCCTAAAGAACGAGTTCTTGATTTTGATTTCGCTCTTCTCGAATGTGACGGAATTTTCTCAGGCTGAACCTCCCTTCCCGACAAAAAACAATAAAAAAGAAGGCAGCCAAGCAAGCCGATGGATGGATTCTTGCGACGCTGATTACGCACACGTGGCCCTCGGGCTCGACTCCTCCCCCTAGGGCACCCGATGGAACGGTTCCTTGGTTCCTCAGTTCCTCAAGCGAAACGGAACAGCTGCGCCTGCGCCTGTGCTTCCTCCTCAAGGGTGGTTTAACCTCAAGCCGTCTTGCATTAAATACCCATACTCCTTGGAAACGGAGGAAAATACCCATGCACCACCACCGTTGTTCGGTAGTGACAACAACAACCTCTGGTGGCTGCAAGCTCGCTTCATTAATTGTGACTTAAGCCTGTTGACGGGGTTTTCCCTTCGCCTTCGCCTTCACCTTCCTCCCTTTCCGCTCCTTTTGCTTCCCTCGAAATCTCTGAAGGCTGCAGGCCTGCCTTGTCCTTTGTCTTGGGCCGCACAATGGCCGCTTATGACCTATGACATTTTCTGCAGTGCTCACATTGTGCCCCGGGCAAGGTAAGTGAGTCTTGCCCGGCCCAAGACTTGGATTTATACACACACAGTACACACAGCCTACAGCTGTACTCGACCAGACCCGGGCAGCTGCATCAACAATTGAGGGTTCTTTTTATTACGGGTGCACAGAACACACACATAAGACGCCGTTCTATTGCGCAGAAGTAAATTGAGCAGCTTTTGTCGGAAGAGCGACAATGCCGAGGGTCTCGGGTTTTTTTTTTCGGCTGGAAGGAAGAGGTCGGATCAGGCAATGGGAAAAACGGGAAGGAAATGCAAACACAAGTTGTCCTGTAAATCCCAGAAGAAAGTCGATTACGCGCTCAAACAGCTAGTGATTAGCATTTGCGCCTACCTGAGGACATACCTAGAAGAGAGAAAAAACAATGGCTACCTAAAGAAATGTTAATTATAAGGAACATGTATTTTAGGATATTATTTTTAGAGATATTTGATGGAAATCACAGTTACAAAGTAAACTAAGTTCCACTTCAGCTAGCTGTATACCTGCATTTATTGTTATTTATTATAATTAGAAACTTATCACAAAGCTATAGTTTCGAATTCTGACTTCGATAAATAGATATTTAATTAATGCATTTTTGCATCAGCTTTAATGTCAGTTCTTAAACATACGTCTTTTTTAAACCTTCTTAACTTGGAACTATTACTTTAAAAGCCGATTTGAGTAATCGCCTCGGAGAGTCTTAGAACAATGCTGAGTTTATCTTGTTGTACAGACTAGCTTTTAACTTGATATTTTATACCCAAAATTTGTAACACTTACTAATTTAATTATCATTTCATTCTACTTGCAGCTTTGAACATCTAAAAGCAAAGGACTCGAACTTTGAGCAGCGCTACGCCAATCTGGGCAACATCTACTTCAAGCAGGGCGTCACGGAATTCAACTGGGACAGCAATGTGGAGGATGGGCTCAGCACGGATCATTGAACTCCAAACCAAATACTAACGATTAGAGACTAGCTGTAGAACACACACAAAACCCACACACACGCCAAGTCATGAATATGTAGCTGGACAGGGCAGAATAGAAGGATAATGAGATAGTGGGGTGGTCACTAAGGTTACGGCACCGCAAAAGCATCAGCAAAAAATCAACCGAAGGACTTTAAACTAGCACGTAAGGATAATGTTAATTAAGCAGATAAAGATCACCTAGCTGACTTGGCTTGTTTCATATTCACACCTCAAGTAACTAGAGGGCGATCGAGCGAAATCTCAGTGCGCGCATTATATATCTAAACCGAAAACCAAACCTAAGCACACCTCCGAAGTCTCAGACCCACTCCTACTCTACTGTACTCCTTGCTAATAAGTCGCAGCTCCAATCCTCGGACAAAATGTAAATACTTTGCATAATACTTATGTGTTCTTTATAATTAAATCAGTTGAGAGAGACAGAGCAGTGCAGACACACTCGAATTGAACCCTCGCCTTCATAGCGCATCCACCACATCACACGCCATACTTTAGATTAAATAATTAATTAATTTGTAATAAGTAAGTAGTTTTCGTTCTTTTGTTACGCCAAGTCTCTGCGAAGCCAAATCCACAATTAGTCTAAGAGCATAGTGCTTGCGAAATGTTTTCGATCCAACAACGCATTTATTTTATTTTACTGTAAGACAACACTGTAAATACGGCAGAATAAAGTTAAACACACACAATATAAATATGAGCATAGAGATTCACATAATTCTACTGTTTTTCCCCACAAAAAAAAAAAATAACACAAAGCGCGTTAGAGTTGTTAGCTGACATAATTGTTTCAGACAATAATTAATTGGAGATTGATATCAAACGAAAGCCGATGAAATGAAACCAAAATTTGATCAAACAAAGCCAACGAAATATATATACATAAAGCCAATTGCCTAAATTATTCAAGAGCGTACACACGTTGCCCCTAAAATGATGTAAAATATTTCCAAATATTGATTAATTGCATAATGGTAATCTGTAAGGCATACGCATTTGCCATTTTATATATAGTATGAAGCAGCCATAAGGGAATTATGGAATTGCATATGTTGAGCTTGCTCACAAACAATTTTATTTGCATTTTCATGATTATGATTTTTGGGGGAATAAAAAACAATTTTGTATCGCGCAAAAACACACACAATGAGAATAATAACAAAAAGCAATGCAAACACAACAAATACGAGCAGGTAAAATTGAATAAAAACAAATGAATTATTGAATACATGAAACCATTGTTCTCTATTATTCTTTGGTTTGTGGTTGAAAGGGTTTTCAAGGCACTGAAGTTTATTTTTATGCCACAGCATATTTTTGGGACATCAAAAAATGTTTACAAAACAAAATCAGAGACCTTATTAAAGACGCTGCATACTTTTAGGTCTTAAGTTAAATTTTATTGGGTTTATTCCAAACAAACATTACTTTCTGTCCTTCTACTCCGAGTCTAATATTCCACTTCCATCCGGTTTCAAAATAGATCAAATTAAGGCTAAGGTAAAGTTTTTATAAAAGACAAACAAAGCTTAGTGTGAATCATATTAATTAGAGCGCTATATTGGATTGGATTTATTAATGGAAAATTTATTTGTTTCCTTTTAGAGACAATAAATATTTATTGGGTACTAAGTAGATTTGCCGCATTTCTCAGCACTCCTACGTCACTGATGGAATAAAGAAAACAAACCTAATAATAAGACATCTCACCCAGACGCGGCACAAAATCTCCGACTAATTTGCACCAATTTGAGGGGACAACTAAACGGAAGAGCAAACATCGTTTTCCTCCCCGTCACACCAGGCGATGGGATCGATGAAAAATTAGCAAACTCAGTGCGCGTACGTACGCCAAGGTGTAAGCATGTCGGACTCCCAATCGCAGTCGCAATCGCAGTCCACTGTCAGTAATCTGGGGAAGTCCTGCCCTGGTCTAGACGTGGTGGAACAGGTCAATGGCAGCTTCGGCCGCTGGCAGCTTCGCACCATTCTGCTGATATTCCTATGCAAGATTCCAAGCGCCTGGTTCACCGCCATCATTGTCTATACCGCTCCAATACCCTGGAAGGGTGAATTGGTATGCCATCCAGCCGAGTGGAATGCCAGCCGGCCACGGAATGAGCATGTAAGCCGCAACCATCCTCTGTGGCAGGATGCACGCAGCACCGACCGGCTGTTCAATGTGGACGTCTGCAATGCCTATTCCCAGTCCCTGGCCCGGGGATTCGTGCGCAGCCATGGCCGGGAATGGAATGCCTCGGAATCCACTGAGTCGCATGCTCGATCTTCGCTGCCCTGCGAGCACGTGGAGCACATGACCGACTACAGGTCACTGATCATTCAGTTCGATCTGATCTGCTCTCGCCGTGTTCTAGTGGCTGTGACGCAATCCTTTCATGCCCTTGGCGCCTTGATAGGTGGACTCATGGCCTTTTCGGCTCTTAAAAGGTTTGTAATTTAAATTTATTTTCCTTTTTGAACATGTGCAATAATTTTATTTATATAATTTAGAATCAGTCCTCGCCGCCTGATGTTATTAGGCATGATTGGTCAGATATTCTGCGGTAATTTGACTGGCCTGGTGGACACCTACCAGTTGCATATCTACTTCCGCTGCCTAACATCCATATTTTGTGCTCTCATGTATACCTCCGGGCAGTTTATACGTGAGTAAAACCTCTGCTAAATATTCTTAAATTAAAACAAATCAAAAGACCCAAGAAACGAACTTAATTTTATATTTATTTCTCTTAGTAAACGACATTACCTCAGGAAAGGCTCGCATCATTGTGGTCACCCTATCGGAGCTATTCTGGTCCATGGGGCTCGTCCTGCTTCCCGCCATATCCATATACTTCGATGACTGGAGCTATCTGTATGTGGCCATCTCCTCCTCCCTTATCGTGCTGGTCTGGCTGCATCGCTGGATAGCGGATGCTCCTCGCTGGCTACTGCAGCACCAACGTGTGGAAGCGGCACTCAGCCAGCTGCTGGAGTCGGCCACCTACAACAACCGGAAGGTTCCACTCACCCTGGACGTTCAACTCACAGGCCTCGCCAAGGAGCTCGAGCTAAAGGCGGAGCAGAAGCGCAGCTACTGCCAAATCTGGGACGGAGAGACAAAGCGCAGCCAAATTGTGTATATTCACTGGATCTGGGGCGGAGCCATGGTCATCTACAACATCACCCTGTTGATGATCCGTAACCTGGGTGCCCAGCAGGTGCACGTGAACACAGCCGCTTTGGGATTCGCCGAGATGGTGGGCGTCTTCGTGGGCCTTTATATGATCCTGTACACGCGTCGCCATTGGCGATGGGCAGGGAATCTCATGATTATAGCTGGACTCAGCACCTATCTTGTTTGGCTGCTGCCAGAAACAGGTAAGGTTTCCAATGGCCAAGGAATCTGTATAATCTAAACATTCTATATTCCAACAGAACGCAATTCCCGGCGGGTGGGACTGGAGCTACTTTTTTGGCTGATCTTAAAAGTTTCCAACTCCGCCTCAATAGCTGTGCTCACCACGTGCACAGGAGAAATGGTGTCTAACGAAAAGCGGGTGTACCTGCTCCTCTCTGTGGTCTCATTCAGTCGCCTGTGCCTGGTCTTCTGCCCGCTGCTCAGCTGTCTTACTGTTGTCCACCACCTGGTGCCCATCACCTTATTGGCCACCCTGGCTTGGATTTATGGCCTGGCGCTGCGTCGCCTCAATCGGTACTATTGGAACTCGGAACAGCCGCACATTAGCCAGGTGCCCACTCCTAACACCTACCGCCGCCAGTCAGCCATCATCATGCGCCGCTGCAGCACTGCCAGCTCAGATTGCAGTGGCTACAGCAACGAGCTATTGAGCAACTTTGAACGGAACATGGCTGTCAGCATAGCCGACATTTGGCACATCAACTTCCACCCTTCGAGTGAGATTGAATTGGAAATGGAACAGCAACAACCCGAAGCTTTGCGATCGCGCAGCTCGGAGACCATTTGAAGAGCTTCCAAGAAAAGCCCAAAAGTAGGCTCTTTCAAAGCATTATATTCACTTAATTGGTTGTGCCTTAATATATTAATAAGAATTATGATAATAATAATGATCTAATGACAGAGTAGGAATAAGTTCCTCTGTTTACCTTAAATGAATAGTTAATACACTCATTAAGCATTTGATTTAAAAATATAAAATGTATGAATTGAAACAAGCTGACATTGATAAAGAAACTGATGAATTTCGCCAAAAGTTTGAAGGCTTGCCTAAAGGTAAACGTAACTGGTGTTAATCCAATCCAAATCAGAGCATTCATCGTCAGATCTTGCTAATTAAGTTATACATTTTCTTTTGTTTGAACTCTGTATTTTGATATTAATTAGCAAAACGGTGCGTTACGAATTATATCAAATTAAACTAAATTCAAATGACAACTCGATGATAATCAAGTGCTGACGTTTGTATGCATACATCCTGGATCTGTACTCAGAAAGATAATGGTTAAAAATCAAGTGCATCTACAGTTTCGATATTAATGTAGGTCAATGTAGAAGAAGTACTACATCAATCGATTCGATGTGTCACCAAGTGGGCTAAAAAAAAGCAGCAGAGACAATAAAGATTAAAATAGAAATCCGCAAGGAAGACGAAGACGAATGTGTACAAGCCCGAAAGGCAAACGCTGATAACGTAAAGTCATAACGTTATGGCTTCCCGGCTATATAAACCCTCCTCCTTCGAAGAGAGGCGACCCCGCACTCGCCTGGCCAAGATAATGCACACCTGATAGGGGTAAACTCGTACTGAAACTAATAAAATAAAGAGCATTGAAAGACACTCTATCGACCCACCGCTGGCTGTCAATAATATTAAATATTAAATGTGCAAACAAATAAAGTAACTGACACGCTTCTTCCCCAAAAATCCTTTTGGTTTCGTAATAAATTGCAGACTTTAAAAGGCCGAAAAATTAAGAAAGAAACTTTCAATAACTTATAACCCGCTCAATAGGTTTTTTTTTTTATTATTATTTGAGCAAATTCATTAAGAAAATTAACGCTTTGAGGGGACAGCAGTCGGCTCGCTCCCTGCTTGTAGCCCCACAGCGCGACAGTGGCGTCAGTTGCCATTTGATTCTCGGCCGATTGAGACGCGTGTGTTCCAAGAAGAAACCGAGCGGGACGTGTGAATCGAAAGGCTGCCATTTACGTCGGTTAATTAATTTACATTAATTTGTATGCAATCAAACAGCAAAGGCACAAATTGTCTGGCCAATGAAACATTATTTAACGGAATAACTTTCGGTTAAGCTGTGATTGAAGATAGTTAAAAGTGTTATTTTAATAGAGGTCAGTAGATCTTTAATAAATCAATATCGAACAGCAAATCTTCTACTTTCTTGATATATCTACAAATGTGAATTATTTTTAATGTGGCTTAATTAATATTAATTTGTATGCGAGCAAACAGTAAAGAAATAAGTGAAAATTAACGAAAATATTTAGAAAAAAGCGGTTTTAAAATAGTGATCATACAAAAACTATTAGCTTTATAGTTATAAAATGGAAAATAAAACCAATAATTCAAGAAGTAGTATGTGGGCAGTTCTTTGTGTTCAAATATCGATTTTTTATTTTAGAAAAGTGCACATTAAGTGGAAATTGAGTTCGCTTAATCATACTCCTGTCAAAAACGCGAGCATTCCATTCATTCGATCCGAGTACCCGCCCTCCCAGTGGCTCAGTTCTGCCTCCATAGGCACTTAATAATTTGCATATTCATTTGAAACAAGTCATTCAACTAATAACTCGCACCTGCCGCCGCTGTCATTGCCTTAGATGTATATCGGTGTTTTAGTAAAATAGGGAAATCAAATATTCACGACCAGAGCGGACCAGTTTTCTGCAATTAGCACTGCCTGGAAAATGAGATATTAAAATATTTGCGCGACCAATAACAGACCAATAGGCGGACGGACTTCCAAGCCAGACAATGGCGTGTTAGCACCTGTGAAACTGAAGCATAAAGACTCTGTGTACACAGTTGATCCAACAAAGCGCCGGCGAGCCAATCTCTCTGGAATTAAGAGCTATGTAAATCTTATGACTGCCAATCCGGCGTAAGGTTTGCGGCCTGCAAATAGGGACTAACAATCAGACAGTACGATGGAACGGAGCGGTACTTATTATCTGCTTTAATCAACCTCCTTCTGGCTTATCGATAAAGCCCTAATCAGTGTGAACCTGATTTGTGATACGATATCAGGCGAGCACTTTGAGACAGTTACTTAATCTGTTAATAAATTAAATAAATTAAGGTTACAAGATAGGGGGAAAAATAAACAAATAAATCTTTACAAGTAATTAGTTAAATGGCAATAAATAAATTAAAATACTTATAGAGTTAAGACTCTCAACTTGAAAGAAAATGCCTTTCTAAATCTTCAATATTTATAGGGGAAGTCTCTTTTAATCATGTTTATTTATGACATTCGTTTCATATTGAAAAATCAATCAGAGATAGTAACCGCAGATATTTCAGGAATCCCGCGTGATATTCAATGCCCACGAACAACTGACTTCAGCTGTAAACCGCTTTCAATTTATATCAATTGCGTGCCACGGTTATCGACATAATATTAATAAATAAACAAACGGAACGACATGTCGCCATCTCGATTTCTATTCGCAGAATGCTCTTCTAGAGAGGCGCCACTGGAGTAATGGTTACCGAGTCGCCAGCCCGTGGTGGAGGCACCACAACGCTACCACACATCCTGCCCAATGAGATCGAAACGGATGCGGCCAAGCGGATGGCAGCTGGGCCACCACCACCACCACCAGTGCCTGCGGGCAGCGACATCATCGGCGATGTCGTGGGCGACTTTGGGATCTGGCAGCTGAGAACGATACTCATCATCTTTCTCTGTAAGATTCCCGCTGCCTGGTTCATGGCCTGCATCATATTCACCGGTCCGGAGTTGTATCCCGGCTCAGAGTTCACCTGCGACACCAGCTACCTGGACAATGGAGATAATTCCAGCTACATTGTTTCCGAAAACCAGTGCTATGTAAGGGATGACGCGACGGGCAGTAGCAGCGAGTGCGAGCAGTTCACCTACGTTAGCAGCTTCGACTCCCTGATTATGCAGTTCAACCTTGTCTGCCTGAGGGACATTTTCGTGGCCTGGACCCAGTACTGGCATCTGTTTGGGGTGCTTGTCGGCGGGGTTATGGGCACCAAGATGATGCTGGGCATCAGCCCCAGGAGTACCTACTGCATTGGAGCCGTGGCCCAAATCGTCTGTGGAGTGGTCACCGGTTACGCCCGTGACTTCAGTCTGCACTGCGCCTTCCGCTGCCTATCTGCCGTCTGTTGTGCCATCATGTTCACCGCGGGACAGGCGATATGTAAGCTTCCGAGAATATATTCCTTTTAATCCTAGTTATTAATATTACTCATACGCATCTTCCTCTAGTTGCCGACATCACAGCGGGAATGCATCGCATTGGGGCCATCATTCTGTATGATACCTTCTGGTCAATTGGTGTCATCCTGCTGCCGGGTCTTTCCTCCTTTTTCAACAGCTGGTCCCTGATCTATGTGGGTATAACCTTCCCCACCGTAATGCTGATCGTGCTGCTCTACTGGACCCCCGACTCGCCCCGTTGGCTGCTCCGGCATGCCGCAGACCGCTTTTCTATTGACAACGTTGAGGAGATCGTGCGAGAGGGAGCGGCTATTAATGATCGCACCTTCAAGATCCCACCCGACTTCCGCCAGCAGCTGGAACGGCTGAGTGAGCGGCTGAAGGCTCAGCCCCCACCGGCCCCCTGGCTGGAGCTGTGGAAGGGTAAGCGGGCCAAGACGCACATGGTGGCTGCCCACCTGGCACTGGCCTTCTTCGTGATCAACTTCATGGGCATGCTGCTCAACATCCGATCGTTCGGCAGGGACTACTTGGTGCCAAACACGATTGCCATGGGTGAGTACAAATCTGGAACTTTTATCAAGTTAATTTTAAGAACAATGTAACTTAATGCAAATAACAAAATTTTATTTTATAAAAAAAAATTTAATTTAACTTAATTTTTAATGGATTTTTCAAATTTTAAAATGAATCATTTTAAAGGACCAATTTTATATTGTTCCCAAATCTAGATACAGCTATAGTGAGTTATATATGCTATAAATTCATTACATTAAAACTTAACCCTATAAGATCCCTAAAAAGATATTTTATCGAAACCACGTATGGCGGAATGGCTTTCACGTGCTGTCAGTTTTCCTGCTACTAAGCGTAATTGATACAACATTAGTACGATAATTAATATCTTAATTAATATTGAGTATAAGAGCTTATTAAGTTGCGAATTGTTGTTTGAAAATTTTTTTATATCCAAGTCTTTAATTATTGCTGTAAAGTTTGATGTAAATGTATTGTTATAGGCAACAAGATCGCAAACTTGAATTATGATAATAAACATAATAAAACACAAAAAATGAGACGATAATCGGGATAACCTCCAAAATAAGTCTTAAATATCAATCAAGCTTGATTTAATCATTACAAATGGACGGGCAAATAAGGTTCAGAATAAGATAAATCTGAGTCATGAAAAACAAAAGGTCAAAACATGCGACAAATGTAAAAAATACTCATTAAATCGTCGAATGAAAGCAAAGCAATTATAATGTTTTTAATTATTAAAGTATTATCGATCTATAAACGAAACGAGAGTCTGAATAGTATTCAGTAAAATTAAAAGGGCTTTTCTTGTTTATACTTATGTATTTGTTCATCGTTACATTCTAAAGTTCTCAATTCCTTGTCCTTGTTTTTTCTTAGGCTTCTCGGAAATCATCGGCTGCTTCCTGGCCCTTCACTTCGCCCTCAAGCACAACAAGTGGAAGTGGCAGTGCGCCGGGGTATTCAACATACTAGCTGGAATACTGGGCTGCATGGGCTGGATCTTCACCAACGCCGACTCCAGTAAGTTGACCATAATTAACTCAGTTTACGATTAAGGTTAATTAATATTGTCTATGCTCAGTGGATGCCGACCTGAAGGTTACACTGTGGATGATCATTGCCACCATACCCAAGGCTGCTGTCTCGTGTGCCCAGTCCATGATCCTGGCCTGCATGAACGAGCTGATGCCGGCGAACAAGAAGCAGCTCTATGTCTTCTCTGTGGTCACTTGGGCTCGGATCTGGCTCCTCTCGGCTCCGTTCTTCAACGTCCTAAAGAAGATCGACACCGCCATGTCCCTGACATCATACTGTGTGTTCAGTATCCTGGGTGGAATATGCACTTGTCTGCTCCTCACTCCCAGGACAAGTGTGGCTCCAGTTGTGCCTGCAGTGGAGCCCAGTGACAAGAAGGAGCAGTCCCCACTGAATGCTCCCGTGTGGACCATCGAATCGGATGTGAATAACACTCGACTGTAGGAGGAATGCTATTTTTGCCAATTAATAGACAAGTCTTTGTATTACTCAGCTAATGAAACATTTTTCTGTGATTAGGTTAAGTGAATTGTTACTCTAAATGTTGGCAGTTATTCTACACAAAATGTATTGTTTTTATTCTTAGTCACCTGTTTATCCGGGGCTAGGAGGGTATATTGGATATTAAATCTATCTCTTGTCTCTTTGTAATTAACTTTAATAGATTTATGGAAATCTTTAACTAAAATATAAAGAGGATCAGCATCATGTAGAAAAGTAAATGCAGGAAGATCCAAAACCAGTAAATTCTGTAAGGTATGAAAAGATTTTATATTTTGTAACATAAATGTAAGCAATATTCGTGGCAGTAAGTTATCATATTCTGTGGTTAAGAGAGGAACTCCCTTTATGGAACTCACCTGGTCACCGAGAATTTGTTCGCCTCAACCGTGAACTTCTCGCGGTGAAGGTATTTATTTATTCCAATCATATGGCGTCGAACATAGTCATCGTAGTCGAGTTCCTCAAGATTCCAGTAGAGCGTGGGATATGTGCCATTATTGATCAGATCCTTGAAATAGTAGCGACTCTTGTTCTTGAAGATCCATTCGTTTAGAGAAAAGAAGCTCCCTGAAAAAATGTATTTAAAATGTATTTAATTTCAAAGGAGACTTATAGTAAGATTACCTGCCAAACAAGCCTGTCGAAACTTCTTGGCTATTGGCGTAACCAAACGTTTCTTCTGGGCCAGCAGGAGAGTGCGCAGATCCATGAGTAGAGCGGGGATAAAGTGCAGGACCCACACGGCCACTTCATGCTTTATTGCACTGCATCTGTATTTGAAGTTGGGAAACATGATCATACGCCGTGTGGGATAGATGCGGGACCACTTCATGGTGAGTTCCCCCAGACGCTGCCAGGTGATGGGATTGGTCACTCCCGAGGTGGCGTTGCAGATGCTTAAGCTACCCAACTTCGCCTTGCCGACCATCATGATCATGGCGTTGACCACAAAATCCACTGGTATAATGTCGCATATCAAATCCTTGTCCCCCAAAATGCTACTGATGCCTCCCTTGCCGATCTCCATCATAATCCCACTTATGGCCTGGATATTGTCGATCCACCCAGGATAGGGCTCCCTATAAGCTGCAGTAACTATCGAGGGTCTGACGATGACAATGGGAATCATGTGTCTATACGCGTTGACTATCTGCTCGGCTATCGACTTGGTGAAGGTGTAGGTGTTGACATGGGGACCCTTTATGTAGTCCGCCAGACGGTTCAGATAGTCATCTGGTATCTTTTGCGTGCAGGCAAGAAACTGACGCCAATCCACCGGCGGCATGGTTGGGTACACCTGCTCGTCCACATACTTTCGACCCGGATTGCAGTAAGCCGTGGAAACGTACAGGAAACTCTGCAGAAAGGTATCCAGTTTAATAATAAAAAAAGAGACGAATTTAAGTGTTCCTTACACGCAATTGAGGCATCTCTCTGCACAGCTCCAGAAGATTGTAGGTGGCCTGGGAGTTGACGCGTGCCGAGACCTTGAGGCACTCATTGAAGCGCACCTGAAATCCAAAAACAAGACCAACTAAGTGCTCAAGCAGACAGAGTACCCTGATCCCAGACTTACCGTGGCTGCACTGTGGAAGATTATGTTCACCTCGGCACACAGCACGGCTCTGTCGGACTCATTCAAACCTGTTGGGGGAAGTCTCTGGTGAGCACTTGCGGTTTTCATTTACCACTCCCAGAGGCCATACCGAAGTTGTCGTCTTCGATGTTTCCCGAAAAGTGAAAGATTTTCTTTAGCCTCTCCGGGTGCTCGGCCGTCAGACGCTCAAAGATGGAATTCTGGAGGAATCCCCGGAATCGTTCCTGCACCGTGACTCCGCCCTTGGGTCGGATAAGCATGTAAATGCGCTTAATTCGCGGAAAAGTCCATAGCAGCTTCTCCAGCAGCGTCTTGCCCACAAATCCCGTGGCACCTACAGAAAGTCCAATTGACTTAGATTATATAATACTGAGAATTACCCTGACTCACCCGTTATGAAGACCACCGCATCGTCGTAGATGTCCGGCTGGTGTTCCACATTTTCCACTCCAGCGTTGTCCATGGTGCTGCCACTTTGGAGCCACAATCACTACTGATCGTGGACTCACTTTCCACCAGCAGACAACAAGTTGCTCTGCAAAGAAAGGCCTTGGTCCTCCCGAAACAAGTTTTCCGTGAAAATGCAAGTGGAAAATGCAATTGACCAACGAAAGTAAGCAGCTCTCCCAGACGTAACATTTGCGCACACACGTCTCTTACGTCATATATGGATGTGGATGTGGATGTGGACGCGGACAAGGCTGGGTTTTTGGTTCATGATCGATATTCGAGTTCATTCAAAAAAATGTCTGCAAGTCAAGTCAAGTGTGCCAAGTAAATGTAGAGATATAAGTATATTCTCTTTGTCATTGTATATCTTATAATGCAGATATCATTGTGGAAGATGTTTTCTAGAAATTTGAATTTGCGGAATAATAAATATATATCCAAGTCTCATATTGAAACTAACAAGAGAGACTTGATAATCAGACAAGACTTACGTAATATATATTTATAGCATTAAAGTCGATCAAGGAATTTGCTAAGCTTAAACTAGAGCGCAGATATGGGCTTTCCAACAGGTACACGCATTCCGATGTTGTTTACCTGGCCAATTCATTAGCTTCAATCACGTCAAGTGCCCAGCCCGTCCTCTCCGAAGGCAGTATTCTCCCTTGAATCCCGTACTGATCGCAACGCGCCATCCGATGTTTGCACAATCGGTTAGGAACGTTGATCCGCTTATTTTGACTGATTTGATTAGCGACGACGTCGTAGGCAGGCACCGATGAACGGAGCCCTCGAGTTTACCTGGCCAGGTGAGGTGCTAAGCGGTATCGCAGTCATGCTGGAGGGTTGGCGCTCCCAAGACGTGGCTACTAAATTTCGCTGCTAAAGCAAGGATGAAGAAGGAGGCAAAAGTATTTCAAGGCTGGCAGCCTAGCGCCCGCCGCCACTCGCCCACGCCCCTGGTTCTGGGCCACCTCTCGCACATCTTCACCTGCACAGATCCGGAGGCCAATGAACTGCCTCCTGTCGCTGCCTCCGCCAAAGTCATGAGTGCCCCTGAAAAGGGCGAAGAAGATGACGTGATTAATCAAATTATGGGAGACTTTGGTCCTTGGCAGCTACGCTCGCTGCTTATCCTGTTTCTCTGCAAGATTCCAGCCGCCTGGTTCATGGCCTGCATCCTGTTCACGGCCCCGGATCTATATCCGGAGGAGGAGTATACCTGCGACACGAGCTCCTTTGGACCGGTGGACAACTGTACCGTCTCCCTGGATCAGTGCTATGTTATGGTGAACTACGGTGACTCCGGCTACGCCATGCGTCAGTGCCGCAGGTTTCTCTACACCACTGGCTTTCACTCCCTGACCATGGAGTTCGACCTGGTCTGCCTGTGCGACTTCTTCGTGGCCTGGTCGCAGTACTGGCACCTCTTCGGCCTGCTCATCGGAGGCGTGGCGGCCACCAAGTTGATGCGGGTGCTGAGTCCCCGGCAGATATATTCGGCAGGCATTTGGTGCCTGCTGATGTGCAGCCTCCTGATGGGTCTGGTCAAGGATTTCAGTCTTCACTGTGGCTTGCGTTGCCTGGCGGCGGTTTCGTGCTGTTTCATGATCACATCCGGTCACTCCATATGTAAGTGCGACTCAAGATATTGTGAGATGATGTAACTGGACATACTTTATCCCAACAGTCAGCGACATAACAGCGGGGAAGTACCGACTAGGAGCCCTGCTCCTCTACGACTGCTTCTGGGCTTTGGGCCTGATATTGCTCCCTGGCCTTGCCTCTGGAGCTCCCAGCTGGCAGCACATATATCTGGGCGTGACCCTTTCCCTGCTGGTGATTGTCTTCCTGCTGCCCTGGACTCCGGACTCACCTCGCTGGCAGCTGCAGCACGCCAAGGACACCCAGTTGGCCGTTGAGAGGACAGTTGGAATAATTCTGGAGGCAGCCCGCATGAACGGAGGCATACATAAGGTCTCGAAGGAGCTGCCCCAACAGCTGGGACAGCTCAGGGAGAGGTTGCTGGAGCAGACGGCACCAGCTCAGTGGTTGGAGTTGTGGATGGGAGACAGGAGGAGCACATTCCGCTTGGTGGCTGTGCACATGGCACTGGCCACGTTCATGGTGGTGAATACGGGGCTCCTGCTTCACGTGCGATCCTTCGGCAGAGAGCACCTGGTGTCCAACACGCTGGCCATGGGCTTGGCCGAGATGCTGGGCTGCCTGCTAGCCCTCCATCTCACCTTCAACCGTCCCGATCTTAAGTGGCAGTGGGCGGGAGCATTCGCCATTGTGGTGGGTAGCATCGGCAGCATTTGCTGGTTCCTGGCCGAAGCGGATATGCCCGAGGTGTATGGTCTCACGCTGGGATTGCTAATGGCCTCCTTGCCCCAGGCCGCCGTC
Source organism: Drosophila punjabiensis (assembly GCA_008042585.1). NCBI lineage: Eukaryota > Metazoa > Arthropoda > Insecta > Diptera > Drosophilidae > Drosophila > Drosophila punjabiensis. The sequence goes on from VNJR01010873.1 coordinate 24,140, forward strand.
TCCTGTGCCCAGTCCATGATTCTGGCCTGTCTGGGTGAGCTGGCATCCCCCGAACAGCGGAGCAGCCTCTCCTTCTCGGTCGTCACTTGGGCGAGGGTGTGGCAGCTTTCCGCCTCCTTTCTCACCCTGCTACGGCAGGTGAGTCCCGCCCTCTCGCTGTCCGCCTTTTGCCTGCTGGTCATCCTGGGTGGCATCTGCACCTGTTGTCTGGCCACCCCGACTAGGAAGCAGACACCTGAAGGAGGAACATTGCCTAAGAAGCAACAACTTATTACGTTTACGTAAAACATAGATTAGGTTCTCTAGATATCTAGGTGTATCTCAAGTATTCGCGATCAGTATTCGAATTTAGCTCGTTAAAAATTTAAACAATATAATTGTACTAAATTGCATACTTTTGGGAATAAATCAAAAGTTAAGCTGTAATTGGAATTCTGTTAATTTAAGGTAATATTGTTAGTATAAAGAATAGGTAATAAAACAAGGCAATTATAAACTGATCATGAAGTTGTTTAACAATAACTTCAAGTTGAAGATCAGTTGAGATAATCTTTTGTTGAGAAAAGGTCGTTGAAAACTAAAAACCTTATATCTTGCATAATGTTTTCGTTATGTTTAGTTTAATTTTCAATCCATAAAAGCTTTTTTTCACTTCAAAAATAAATACATTATAAATTGTCATTAAGATTTGATTTATTTTATATTAATAGATGCAATAAAATTGTATTTATCTCTTTAAGACAAACATAACTAAAATCTAATATAAATCGTTACAATTAAAAGTATTTCAATAGAGCAAATTTATATATTCAAATTAGGGTAATATACAGCGTGGCTCTTACCTGTCCCATTAATTTTTACTGTAGCTAAATCCATGTGGGACCAGTGTTCGTCCGTCCGCCCACCCAGCCAATTCATCCACTAAGCTGACACACATTTGCTGGTAGTACATATAATAAGCACACATGCCTGACTAAATATCCAAGCGCATTGCTCTACTAGCCACATATTGCTATTTGGTCACCTGGCCCTCCCCATATCCCAGTCCCCCGGCCCTGATCTGCCCCCAAAGCGGAGCACGGAAATCGCAAATCAATAAAATGGAAGCCATAGAATATATGCAGAAGCAGCGACACTGCACTGGGCCACCGGTGTGAATCATTTGCGGAGCAGCACTTGGCGTGTAAGGACAATCCGGGGAGAAGCTTCGCATCCATCTGGATGCCATGAAATCGAAGAAATCGGCCTTTGCCAACACGTCCTCTGGATACGGCAGGCACAAGCACGGCGGACACGGGCACGGAAAGGGACACGGCCACGGTCAGGGAGGGAACTCCAGCAAGGACAAAGCCGAGGGCTCTGGCAAGGACAAGTCCCCTAAACACCATGAGCAGAAGGAGGAGGATAAGGATTTGAATTCCGGTTTCGGCGACTATCTTCGCACACCGGAGGGTCTGTAATTAGTTGCCTCGAACAAGTCTTACTTTTATATATTAAAAGTTCCTATTTTTCCATAGCATTTGAGATGATGAAGCTGTTTGTCTTCGCAAATACAATAATGTTAATTGTCACCATGGCCTGGCCGCATATCAAGGAGCAATTTTACATGGTTAATCAGTGGCTGGAAAGTTTCCGCGAAAGCCACAAGCAGTAGAGGCGAAAAATCAACCAAAGCACCAACAGTTTAGTAACTATTTACCTTAAAGACTATACAAAATGGTTGGACCCTTTGTGCAGGGCCTGTTTTTGATCGGCATTATCTACTGGTACTCCAAGGGGATGATGTCCATGATCAACGACTACTACCGCTCAGAGTTCCAGCGCAAGCTGCAGACGGAAACAACGCCCCAAGCCAAGGCTGAGGCTCCCGTCAATGTGGACAACTTCATGGATTACGTTAGGCAGCTGGAATCTCCAGATGAGACGACGGGAAATATAGATACAACGGAAGGATCCTTATCGCCACTAATAGGAAAAGCTTATAGCTATACACTCCTGCGCTTCTTGGAGATCACCGGCACTTTGCCAGCCTTTGATGTTTGCCTTAACATGAGCAGCAAAGGATAGCTTCTAGGTTATAATACTTAAATTATTGTATTAAGTGTATTTTATATACCTTTCATAGAATGAATATTCCTAAAATACTATCAAATGTCTCTGCATACTTCTGGGGCTTTTATTATTAATTTAACATTTTCTTGACACCAACGTTCCTGAATTAATTTGCATAAATAACACCAGTTCCCATTTTTTTGTTCCAACTTGGGTTTGTTGGATTTTTTATTTAAACTTTAGCAGAATATATTCATATATTTCCAGCCTCAGCTAGCTTTCCACTTACTAACCTATTCACAAAACTGTATAGACATTCTAAATTCTACAAATACCATGGAGTATATATCGGTTTGGTCTGTCCCATGCACTCTTCCAACTATTCCCAAGTAGTAAGCTCTCTCTAAACATCAAGTTCTGGTCATTGCTAAGTTATACCATTGAAGCAGCGTGTGAAAAAATATATAAAGGCAGATATGATAGTTATAGTAAGGTAGTAATGGTAGGTTTTTGTTCTACAAATCATTATCTGTATTCAGGTATTCATTATTATGGCACAATTTAGTTGAATTTCCTGCAGATAGTTATATCTTTTGATTCCAAGAGGTCTGGTTAGTTTGCCCCGTCTATTAAAATGTTAGATAAGTTAGGTATATCGGTATTGTATCAATAGTTTTGCGATATATGTATGTAAGTGTTATTAATCGATCCGAGTCCATAGTAAACCTAAATGTAACCTAAGAAAATAAACTTTTACAAACAAAGACAAAAGGTTCTCTGGTAAAATCATACTCATATTTTTTTTTTTAATGTATATTCTATATACACAACAATGCTTCATACATACAGATTTATTATTAAATAAAAATAATAATAGTTGCATTACAAATTAATAAAGCAAGAATACAAAATATATAGTACATCATAATTCAAAATGATAATAAACGTACTTGATTTGAATAAATCAAACGAATACATTGGAAATAGTTCTGTGTCAGCCCGAATTCAGAATGGAGCATCGGCGTACGCCTTGGACAAAATCATAATAATATTTATAAAGGGAAATCACAATGAAATTTCGATGAAATGTCAACCAAATCGACGCTGGACGCTGGCAGCGCTGCAAAACAAAATTAAGGAAACACAAACCTTTCTGATGTATCACAACCTTTCAAATAAGGATTAACAATTGAGAGCTCGCTCGGTTTGGGCGCTAACAAATCCAATTTCGACAATTGAGTTACGGTGGCCTACTACAGACTATGCATGTTATATATATAAATATATGCGTACATATATTTATGTGGATATCGCTTGATAAATGTTATATGGCTAAACTCGTACAAATTAGATTGCTTATTGACAAGGCAAAAATACAAATGCAGAATACACACGAGGCTCTTTGCTCTATAATGCACAACGTCTTCTCTCCTTACCGCAAGGATCATTTAAATATATATATATATAGATTACTGTGCGTTCAAGTCTTAACGAGTAAACAGTAACACCTAGTGACTCTGACTCCCTCCCACGGCTGCCTCTAATCCGAGAGCTTGCGATTTGTGGGAGGCGGCGGTGCTGGGACCGTGGGCCTCTTGGGCGTTTGAAATGAGTTCGGCGAGATGGGCGTTGTAGCCTGAGTCTGCGCCTGAGTCTGCGCCTGTGGCTGCTGTTGTGCCTCCGCAACTGCTGACGGTTGAGTCTCGGTGATGTGGTTGCCCTCCTTGGCTGCTGGCACCTCCTCCCGCGTTCCGTTCGTGTCACTGGTCTCCTGGCGCAGTTTGTCCAGAAAGTTTTCCGTTTTGTAGCGGACACAGCCATTGCCATTATCGATTAACGCCTGGGTGGGCGTTATGGCACCCTCGTCGTCGCTCTTCCCATCGACTTTGGTTGCGCCCACGCCTAGGACGACCGGCCTCTTGGGCAGCTGCGGTTTCTGCGGCACATCCGGCTTCAGCTTAAAGCTACCGATGCTATCAGTGCTCTTGCGATCGGCCGTAGGTGAGGGCAGGTTATCCAGCCCAAAGAACTGTGTCCTTGTCATCGGCACAGGCTTGGCGGGTGTCACAGGTGGCGGGGGCAGTGGCTCGAGCTGCGTTTGCGTCGGCCCGCTGATGGCGGTCGACTGGAACTGCGGCAGATTCGGCAGCGGCGGCTTCACGGGCTTTTCCTGTGGCTTTTCCGCCGGCGGCTGTTGCTGCGGGAAGAGTTCCTTGGCGTGCGGGCGATGCGACGTTTGTGATGTTGTCATGATGTTTGTTCCATTGCCATTGGTGGTTGGCGGCGACGGAGCATTGGCCTTCTGACGCCTTAAGGTGCCGTAGCGAGGACTCTCCATGACTTCTGCAAGGGATGGCCCACGATAATATTAGGTAATGAATTAAGTGAAGGCAAAGGAGTGGGACAGTAGACGAACTTGTGAAGTATATATTGCAAACGGATGAGGTGATACATTCTCCCATTGGCAGAAATCACATCCAGGCAGACTTTGTAAATAACAGTTGATCAGTTATCTCTTATTTTCTCAATTGTCAGCTTAAAGTTGCACTCCTTTGATATACATTTTAAAGCAAGCGCTTGCAAAGTGAGAATTAAAGATAGAAATCGTTTTTGTGTACGTAAAATAGATATATTTGAAGACTGTTATTTGCAAACTCTGCTTCAAGGAACAGCTTCGATTAATTTTAATACAATTCAAACTTTATTATTGCACAAAATGTATCGAAATATAAGGCACTAATTTTAATAGCAGCATTAATTAGACGGAAGACGTTTAGTAATAGCTTAAAAGGCAGGAAATACTATGACACTATACTATTTTTCTTGGTTGGATATGTAAAGAAATTTTAGTAAAGGGACTTAGGAGTTCACAAGTCGAATACTGTGTTGGGCAGGTATTCTCTGGAGCTATAAAACTCCGACTGGGCAGTATACTTACCGCTGTCGTTTCTGTCCAGGTTCTCGTTGGAGGAATTGGACTTGCTCTTGCCCTCGACAAAGAGTTTTTGCTTTTGTAGCGTCAGATAGAACTCGACGTCGCCGGTGAAGAAATAGTCCCACTGGCTGATCAGCAGCTCTACGATTATATTGGCCGCAGAGGAACTGTTCACCTGGCCAATGTAGTCGGCCGGAGCATTGCTGCTCTTGTCGATGCGTGGCCAGAGCATGTTTGGCGACATGACGATGGCTAGGTTCTGGGAGCTCATCTTGTTGTGCACGGAACGCTGCTGGACGAGGGCCAGGAAGCGGGTGAGGTAGCGCAGGTTGGCAAAGTTCTCCTTGGGCAGCTTGCCCAGAATGGCCTTGATTTCCGTCTTGCGCTCGGACTCGCTATGCCGCTCAGCGATCCGGATGAAGTCCTTGTACAGGCCGTAGGTAAGCAGAGGCTCCGGCAGCTCGCGCAGATAGAGCTTGAGTATGGAGCCGATGACATGGGGGTCCTGGTAGTCCAGCGGCAACGGCGTCTTCACATGCTGCGCCTCCAGGGCGTGCTTCATGCGTCGCAGCTTGGTGCTGGCACAGCCCACGCGCAGCAGACCCTCCTCCTCAAGGCCGTGCTCTAGGAGGCAACAACAGCACAGCTCGATAATGTAAGAGATCTCGCGATTGGTGGATGACAGATGCTCCTTGAGCGAAGTGCCGAAGCGGGACTTCTCCGTGCCCTGGATAGTGTCTTGGATGCGGGCCAGCGAGGCGTTCACATGCTGAAGCGCCCGCTCGTGGTAGTTTCTTTGGTTAAGCACATAGTCGCGGATGCAGCTCACGATCTCGTCCTCTTTGGCTATCAGCTCGAGCATCTGGGCCGCCCAGGCATCTCGCTCCTTCTCCAGCTTCAGCTCGCACTCCTCCTGCTGGCTCTTGATGTGGTTCACCTTGGACGCCGGCTCCTCCAGCCGGATTGCCGCCTGCGGGAGAACGGGAGAACAGAGCACTGATTAGCGAATGACAGATAAGCGGCGGCAATGCCAGGGAAATCGTCACATTCCGAAAAGCCCAAAGTTCAAGCACGCAAACTATCTTATCTGCTGCAACACCCACTACTGGAAATAGTTTTCCCCAATGACTAAAGGGAGAAGTTGCCGGATGGATGATTTGCGGCCATCTCAAAATAGAACGACCTCAGCCCACCCAGCTGTTACTGCTCCCATCAAGGTCTTTGTTTCGAGCCGGACAATGGGTGAAATATGGGATTCAGAACACACGCGCGCGTTGCATTGGGGCCACTGACTACGGTGACACCGCTTTTGACTCACAAAGGAGTTTATAAAACGGTGTTTCGATAAGAAGTGCTATTGAACTATGTGAAAGAGTTGTTTAAGATTAAATGCGAGGAAATTTAGTAAACAAACAAACAAACGTATCTGTGCATCTAAATATATCACATATTGGGGAAACTATTAGCCTTGATCTTCGAGAGAAAAGTAAATAAACAAACTGTGATTCAATCGGCCGAATTATATCACACTGTGACGAGGAAATGTCCCATACAACTTTTAACATGGCAAACTCACTAAATCCAGTACTAAACTGAGCTATACATATATTGTACAATACAAGTTTTGCTTATAGCAGCATTGCCAGCTGCTTGTGTGTAAACAATTCGCTGCTGGCATTCATCATCATCTTTGCCCGTATCATAATGCAGCTAAAAATAAACAAATCGTGACAAAACGCCGAGTTACGACGACACTGTCTCCGCCACCCAGAAGACAATGGCATCCAGCTCATTATCAATTCGTATTGAATAGTTCGAGTCTGTGATTGTGAGTCACATCATCATTTCCATGAGCCGCCGCAACCTCTCGGTGACCTACATCACACCACAAGTGGCACATTCCGGGCACCAAAGTTAGCACTTCCAAAGGCAGCCCCGTGTGCATATACGTATTGTTTTCGGAACGGATCCGTGTCAGGGAGTGCACTTAGAACAGAGCACCAAACACGAGAGCGCCTGATTAGCGAATTATGGCAAGCTGACGGCGATAAGATTACCCGATACCCGGCGGGAGTGTAAATAACTTCGACTGGTCAGCGATTGTGGGGCGTCCATTTCAATTATGATGTCACTGCCGATGCCAAGTCAATGAACGTCTTCCGACACCTTAAACAGACAGCGCGGACATCAACGAATACAGCGACCACTGGCTCGATATGGCTTGAAACGACAAAGTCGTGATTTGTACAAAATAAAACGGAAAGCAAAATAAAAAAAAGCAAGCAAAAAAACGCGAGTAGAAAACACGAAAACAATAAAACTCCATGAGTAACTTTTTGTGTTCGGATAACCGGCTCTAACTGTTCGTAGAGTCTCCAATGGCCAGAACCAATCGGGTGTCAAGAAATTGGAACACCGAAAACGCCGTTCATCCCGGGCCACTCCATATCATCCCACTCCAGATTCCCCCACTCCCCAGGCGATAAGGCAACAACGACAACAATCGTCAATCGCCTGCGTATCATAAAAACGTAAGCAAGACTACGGATGGTGGCAGCAAACAATAGAAACTGGCGTAAGATAAAGCCAGAAAGTATGGAAGACCAACAGCAACAACAATGGCAATGGCAATAGCAATAATAATAAATGGAAATTAAAAATTGATTGCTTCTTTTGCCGGCGCTTCTCGGCATCCGCCTCGACACAGTGGTTCGGCTTTGATTGGAAAGTGTTGGATTTGCCTACGCCTATATATGACACTTCATTCTGGGAACCGCCTATCGAGTTGCTTCATTCTGAGAACTTTGATTGAAGCCCGAAGACGGCTTGAGTCGAGCTGTTTCTTGTTTGTTTTCTATCAAACTTGAAGTCATTACAGGCAAATATTAAAAGAACACAGTGCCATTTCCTTGAGAGAGACAACCACTACCGGCGGCAGTGGTTGTTATTGTTCGTTAATCAGAGACAACTTGACCAGCGGAGGTAGCTTTTCGGAGCTATTATTCCAGCAAGCGCCTTAATTAATTTAACAATCTCCCATTGTCATCGCGCGCGCACAGTTTTGGGGAAAACGGAAATCCAGCATTATTCACTGCCACCCAGTTAATGGATAATGCCAGATAGATTTATGATCCGCACTCACCTCATAGCTGCGCTTCAGCGAGGTGTACTCCTGCAGCGTGCGCGATACGTTGCGCTTGAGCGTCGAGATCTCCTGGATTTCCTTGTCCAAAATGTTTTTCAGGCGCCGCACCACCTTGGTCTCCGTCTCCAGTTCGCTCTCGATGATGCACTCGGCCATCGTCTTCTCCAGCTCCCCTGGAAATGTCAAACACATGGAGAAATGAGTACTTATCCAAGTGTGTGATGGAATCTTAGACACGTAATTACCCCACAGTGAGAAAAGTTGGATGACTAGCCCTAAAGAAGCCTTCAATAAATGGAAATTCTTACTGCAAACCGAAGCTTAGAGGTAACTTTCCTTAAACACTTTCGAATTTTTCATTGAAACTAAGAAACGGCCATTAAGGTAAGCGATCTTGGAGGAGCTACTCATAGTTTTCAGTGTGTAGGGTGTCTCTCTCTCTCGCTATTCCGCCCGCAAGTGAGGAAGTCAGTGCTTATTTTAGACCTTATCGCCAAGCGGTAGCTGCAAAGATGTTGGCGTGCCGGTTTCCAGTTGTTGGAGTTGCTCAGCTTAGATGCGGGGCAAGATTGGAAGGCAGACTCGAGGGGGAGGTGACTGCCGAATAGGTTGACGAGCTGAGTAAGCAAAATTGTGATAATTGTGTTGAGTGCCCTGAGACTCGAGGCTCGACAGCTGAATCCGCAATGGAGGCGAAGAGGGAGGTGCCCAAGACGAAGAAGACGTCGTCGTCGGCGGCGGCGGCACTGGAGTATAACATTCGAGATATGCTCGCTTTTCGCTCCCCCTTGCCAGTGGAGTGGAGTTGAATTGAAGCGCATCGTGGCTAACAATAAAAGTAGCAAAGGGCGCACAGTGGGCTAAAAGTGAGATTATATCGCACCGTAATTATGGCCATTACACGGGCGACAAAAATCTCATTTTAGTGTGGTAATTTTCGGTTGGAGCTATCCCAGTGATTGGCCTAAACATTATATGAAGATATAGGTGATCATGACTAACAATTACAAAAGTCACAAGGTCAACCGTAGAAGGAAAAACTTTGAACACGAAAAATCCATTTTCTGGGATCTAGATAAGGTTTCTTTTTTAAATGTAATGTGAAATTCTTAAGCCAAAACCAAGTAACAAGGGAAATCCATATTTTGGGAAAGTTTTATGTAATATTTTGGTTGATATTAGACATTATTATACCGCTAACTTTACAACAAACTTTGTTAAAAAAGTAACCCATCTGCAGTTAAGGGCCAAAATTATATAATTTTGTTATTGATAGAAAATTAACATTTTATGAGCTTTGCAACATTAGCCATTGATTTCCCCAAGATTGACCCAATTATAATTCCCCAGGCGTTCAGACCAAGCTCTCACACTTAACCCATGGACACACGTTCACACTGTACCCGTAATAATAATATGCATGGGGTAACGTTCGTGTCTAATCAGGAACGTGGGGAAGTGGAGCAACCGGGGGTTTTGGCACGGCACGGAGATCCCTGGCACGGCAACGGTTACACAACCACCGAGGCTGCTCTTGAACCACTGCAACTGCAACTGCAGCTGGATCTGCATCTGCAACTGCAACCGAGGCGGCCACTGGAAATGGCAATTGCATCCAAATTGCAATTGACGCACACGCATCTGCGAGTATGTGGAATGCGGAGTGCTCGAGAATGGCAAGCGGCGAATGGAAACAATACGAAAATAATAAAAAATAAAAAAACGAAACGGAATGAGTAATACGGACCAGGGGGAGCGCCCACAAAATAAATGAGAAGATAGCTGGAGGTTGAGGAGGAGGCGAAGGTGATGGAAGCCTGATCATGACGATGATGTATGAATTCGGCTCAGACTTTTACTTTTACTTTTGGGCCAGCATAATTATCGCCGTTTACGCTTCTTTGTTATCCTATTTCGTGAGCGACGGATGTGTAACAAATTTAAATGAAATGCACAGTAAATCGCATAGCAGAAGGGCAATAAAAGCGGGCGCAAGTGGGGGCGGGCCAACGGGCCAACTGGCTGGCAAAACAAAAAATGTGTATAAATAGATAATGCCGAAACCGCAAAAAAAAATATAACCAATACGAATGCGAACAGCGGGTTGAAAAGAAAGCAGCGAATAAGTCATAATAAAAATTATAATAATGATTAAAAAAGAGCTCAGGCCGACAGTGGGGTCTCTCTACAGAGGCATTCCGATAACGTGAACTCTAACTGTTAAAAAAGGCAAATGTCAGCAATATTAAGAACTCGAATTCTATATTGATAATTCAAAATATTAAGCAAATAATTAAGCTTATTTTATGATTTTTTTCTGATAAAACACAACAAATTTTAAAAAAATTATTTAAGTTTAGACAAGATATCAAAATAGATATTCAGTCATCATAGAAATATAAACATTTCTGTGATAAATGTAAACATATTTTAGAACTGGAAAAACCTCAATGCTTATGGCCGATGCATCAATGTTTAAATGCAAAAATTTCAGTTCTCATTACAAATTTTCTCTCCGTAAACTTTGATAAACTTTTACTTTATCTTTTTGTTGATGGTTCGAGTTATGGAATTTAGACTGTATATTAAAACCGCTGTCAATATTTTTGTTGTTGTTGTTATTATTGCTGTTCATGTTGATGTGGATGTTGAGAAATGTAAATGCCACAAGGCCAAGCGACAAGGCGAGGCCGCAAACACATAGGCAGACACAAACTCACAGACACGCAAGCCCGTGACACAGTCATCCGCGAGTATTCTCCGTTGCCCGCAAAACGCGAACCAAACCGAAACCGAGGTGGGAAACCCATACGTATGCATATGTGCATGTCTGGCAGCGATTATCGGATTTGGAGCCCACTGTGCCCCTTATCAGTCCGGGCGGCATGATACCCCCACACACACACACACGCCACAATCACAATCACTCGCACGCACACACGAACACGCGCAATCAGAATCACAAACGCACTTCCCGATACCCGATAACTAACCACAGTTGGCGAGGACCTTCTGCAGCGGCATGTCCTTGGGCAGCTCCTTGGCGGACTCGTCCAGCGCCTGGGCGATCTTGTAGTGGGTGTTCTTCTTGGTCCGCTTGTCCTGCTCCTCGCTGCTAACCTGGCCATTGGCACTGCTGCTGCTGCTGTTCCCGCTGCCGCTCAGCGCCGGCAGCTTCCGAACGATCTTCTCGATGGTGTCCCGGTACCTGTCCACCTGCCGCTCGATCGTCTCCAGCTCCGAGTCTTTGCAGTCCGCTTTCGTCGACCTGCGGAGAGTGGAGAAGAGGGGTTGCCGTTAGGTCATCAGTCGCCCAGTTGTTGTTGTTATTGTTGTCATTGCAGCAGCTGCCATTCGTCTTGTTTTTGTCGCGTTGCTGCTTTTGTTGCATTTTTTGGGGCGGCTGACGCTGCTGTTCGCGTTGTTGTTGTTGTTGTGATGAGGCAACACCTGTCCGTCCGCCTGGAGCGCAGTCTTACACACACACAAACAGCGGCGCAGTGTCGTCGTCTGGCCTTTGAACTTACCTTGACAGATTTTCGGCTGCAATTTTGATTTTCGCAAACTGCCTCTTCATCTTGGCTGCTTCGCTTTTCCCGCTCGCGTCTCCAACGTTAACTGAACTGCACTGTTTCTGCTTGTTTCCAAAGTGTAATTAGCTGGCCATTGAGTAAATACTTAAAACTGGCAAATTAGTCATTCTTTAACGATGTTTTACGGAAAAGTGAGCCGAATGTGACCGCGGCAGGAGCGCTAATAAATACCTCATTTCTGCATAAAGGCGCTACAAAACGCTATAAAAAATGTGAGCGATCTGGTCACACAGCGCTTCCTGGGTAGGGTGTTCTTTATACCCGTTTTTTGTTAATTCAATGAGAACCCAAACAAAAACCAGGGAAATGTTCATCTGCTTTTAAGTTTATTAATTATCAATTTGCTTTTCTTCCTTTTTTATTGATTGAAATAAGTTTCAATTTTATAATCACGGCGCTGCCACTCTACTCTTAAGTATGGATATTTTATCGCGCACTCTGGTCACATTGGTTTTTAACTGCACGTGTGCGGTTCGTAAATAATAGTTTTATTATTATTTTTGCGGCCAATATGACCCAGGCCGAGATAGTTAAGCGGCTCCGCGAGGAGTTCGACAATGAGCGCAACGTAGAAGAGAAGCCAAAGAAGAAGGAGGACCTGCTAGCCGTCACCAAAAGGTTTCACCAGCGTGTTCTCAACCTGCTGACCATCCACAAAGTTCCGTACTCGAAGAAAGAAGGTAAAACCATATAAAATAGCCATCCAGGAAGTCACTAAACTCTTTCCTTGCAGATGAAGACACATACGAGGATTACCTGCTGCCGGACGACAATAAATCTGCCCAGAAAAAGGGAAAGAAACAGAAGCTGCCGAGCAAAGAACTCGAGGATTCCGACGACGAGGATGTGGACGAGCGAATCGCGTCGATCAAAAACAAGCTCCGGCAGAAAAAAGGTCCCACCACGGAGCGCCAGCAGAAGCGGCGCGAGGCTAAGAAGCTGAAGCGCAGCAAGGGCGTCCAAAAACTGCTCTCCTCTGCCAAAAACTTAAAGAACGAGAACGTCAAGCACCAGAAACTAAAGAACGGAGTGGTGAAGGCCGAGCAGGACGCGGACTCGGAGGACACCAAGGCCCAAATCCAGCCCGTTAAGATGCAGCCGGTGTACAATCAGGAGGCCAAGATAGTCTACTCCAAGGTAGACTTTGCCGCCAATCCGGGTGGCAAGGCCAAGAAGTCGCACCAGAACCCCAAGGAGATCCTGAAGAAGCTGCGCGACACCAAGAAGCACATCACCGAGCTGCGCGAGCAGGGAGAAGCGGATAAGGCGGCCGAGATACAGACGGACATCGCATGGCGCAAGGCGTTCGACAAGGTCGAGGGCAAGAAGGTCAAGGACGACACAAAGCTGCTGCAGAAGGCCATCAAGAAGCGGCGAGTGGAAAAGAAGAAGGCCAAGACCAAGTGGACCGAGCGCAAGCAGAAGGTGGAGCACGACATCCAGAAGCGGCAGAAGAAGCGCCAGGAGAACCTCGACAAGCGCAGCAAGGACAAGCGCAACAAGAAGCTGAAAACGGCCAGCAAGAAGGGTCGCATCATACCCGGCTACTAATCCGACTCTAGCATTAAGTTTAAAGTTCTGTGTAAAATGTAAGTTGAGTATCCCCGTTGAAAATCAACTCAGATTACTGTAAAAATTGGAAATTCCCCATAGACTTGTCTTTTGATTTGGAAATTCTCGGTTTCGGCCATTGACCAAATTCCCTCATAGATCAAAATTTATAGTTTTCCGTGCGCTGTTTTGTGGCTTTTATGTTCCCGTAAGTCATTATTCGTACCACTGTGCGTGCTGCGAAGATAAAAGAGGGAGGCCGAACAGCTGTTGTCGATAATTATCGATTGTCGTGCAATCGCGAGGCAGTTGCTGAGATTTTCCCAACTTCAATTTTCGCGTGCCTGTCAAAAAGAAGTCGCGACTCGCGGTTACAATTAATTAATGTAAGTAATTACCCAAGAGATTTACGAATCCGTGGGACTGCGGCATCGGCAAGAAGAAGCGAAGCTGAGCGAGAGGAGAGCAAAAGCAGCGAGAGACACAGCACGCACACAGCCACACAAATTACGTGCAGAGCGCAATCTATTCCCCCATTTTCCACTGAAAATAAGCGCACGGCAGGCGGAAAAGCAGCCCAATTGCGACGCATTTCGCACTGCAGAGGTGAATCCGAGCAACGAACTCCAGGGCGACCCAGCTGAGCACCCCAGACAACAGCAGCGGCCACAACAATAACTTTGCAGATCGGAAGAGCAGCAAGAAGAAGCAGAGAGGAGCACTGAAGCGGCCAGCTGAGAAGTAAAGGAAGGAGGAATACACGCAGGAGGAGTAGAGGAGCAGGGGCAGCGAAGGAGGCGAGGGAGGAGCAGCAGCCACCATGAGCATGGTGCGGCGGATCATCCTGCTGGGCCCCAAATACAGCGTCTGGTCGAAGGGTAAGTGCTCTGTGCTGGCATTGCTTTTGGCCACTATTTTTGTTATTGCTCCCATTGTTGTTGTTGTGCAAATCGTATACGTAACTGCGTCATTTGCTGCGCCAGCGTCACGTAGCCGCCGCCGCAAATCAACAACACGAAAATCCAACTGGCAAAACAGTTCCCGATGCCTGCAGCCTAACGATTCCCGATCCCATTCCCATTTGGCTTATCAGCATGGCCCAGCCGTGGCTGCTGCCTCTCGCTAAATTGTAAATTTTCGTCTAGTTCGAACCAAAACACTGAGTGAAGGTCGTCTTCTTTCGATATCAAAGCTGCTCGCGGTCAACGGCAAGCAGAGGCGTCGTTCAAGGGGAATCGATCGCTTCTACATCTGATTGGACGACCACTCCGACTTCGCCAGCGTCTTCCCAATCGGACGCTCGTCATGCGTTGCTGGTCAAACTGAACTTGAATTGTTTTATAAGGGGCCCGAGTGGCCAGCTAGCTTAATTATTGCTATTGCCACTGTGACGCAATGTCTTTTTACTATTATTTCATGTCTCTGGCGGAACAATTTTTTACACATTTTTAATGGCCAGCAACTGTTGGTTATTATATTTGTCGGCCTGCAGGTTAGGAAAGCCAAAGGGGCGGAAGTTTAACCAGTAAAGGTTGCACTGCGAGAAACGTAGAAGCAGTTAAGAAAGTAGCAAGTCATCTGCGATATCGGAAGATGCTAATTGCCCTTGGCCTTTATTTGCTACCTTTTTGTTGTCCAATCTAGAGAGCTTTCCACTCCCGAGAGACCTCGCAGTTATCAGTTAAATATTACTGTGAGGAGAGGAAACATTAACCCCGGCAGCGGATTCGCTGATTCCATATTTCGCTCTTTGTGCTCACAACTCAATTGGGATCCCTGCTCATATAGAACTTTATTTAATTTAATTTGTTTTATCCCCTCAGGAACCGCAGTTGGTCAGACACAGAGCACAGCAAGATGTGTCATCCTGGGCGCTCGAAACTCAGAGGTCAGCATCTGGGGCGTGAGACGCTTTCATCTGGCCACTTGGAACTGTGCCATTAGCCGACTAGTAAGGCTAGAGTCCGCGGTGGCGATACCCGCATATATTGACATCACCAACGCCACCACACGATCGTCGGACGATGTGGGCGACAACGCCAGTGGGAGCGTAACAGGAAGTAGTAGCAGTGCCAGTGCGTCTGGAGGAGGTTCCACCAAAAGTCCTGGCGGGTCGGGGTCCGGAGCGAGCACGACTAGTAGCGGAGATCCACCTGGAGGTGGCAGCGACAAGTTCCTGTCGTGCCCGAAGTGCGGTAGCGCTTGCACTCAGGTGGAGACATTCGTCAGTTCGACGCGGTTCGTCAAGTGCGCCAAGTGTAACTACTTCTTCGTAGTGCTGTCTGAGGTCGAGACCAAGCAGCGCGCCAAGGATGAGCCCAAGAACCACCGCAAGCCGCCGCCTCCGCCCCAGAAGATAATGGAATACCTGGACAAGCACGTTGTAGGCCAGGACTTTGCCAAGAAAGTGCTGGCGGTCGCCGTCTATAACCACTATAAGCGCATCCACCACAACCTGCCCCAGTTACATCAGCAGGGAAGCGGTGCGGGCGGCGGATCCGGCGGTGGTCTGGATGGAATTCCCCGGCCCGACCTGCTGCACATTACTGGAATCGGTCACACGCTGAACAGTACGCCCGGCAGTGAGCTACCCCCCAAGGCGCCCGCCCAAATGGGCTTGGGCGGCGGCATGGGCGGGCCCGGACTGGGCAGCGGACTAAGCGGATCCTCATCCAGTAACTCGCGAGGCGGCGGCGGCGACAACCGCCCCGGCTCCGAGATCCTAGACCGGCAGTCCAATGATGTTAAGCTGGAGAAGAGCAACATCATCATGCTGGGCCCAACGGGATCTGGTAAAACACTGATAGCTCAGACGATCGCTCGCTGTCTGGACGTGCCCTTCGCCATTTGTGACTGCACCACGCTGACGCAGGCCGGCTACGTGGGTGAAGACATCGAGAGTGTCATCTCTAAGCTACTGCAGGACGCCAACTACAATGTGGAGCGAGCCCAAACGGGCATCGTCTTCCTGGATGAGGTGGACAAGATCGGTGCTGTTCCTGGAATTCACCAACTGCGTGATGTCGGAGGCGAGGGTGTCCAGCAGGGAATGCTCAAGATGCTCGAGGGCACGGTTGTCAACGTGCCAGAACGCAACTCTCCGCGTAAGCTGCGAGGGGAGACCGTCCAAGTAGATACCACAAATATTCTGTTTGTGGCCTCCGGAGCGTACACAGGACTGGACAGGCTTATCGCGCGTCGTCTTAACGAGAAGGTAAGGAGCAGATAATCGAGAAGAGCTGGCATCACTTATCCTAAATAACTTTATCACCTTTACTGTTGTAGTATTTGGGTTTTGGTATGCCCTCAACTAGCGGATCTGGTCGTCGAGCAGCTCAGGCAGTCGCCAGTCCCATGGACAACGATCAGGAGGAGCGTGATAAATGCCTGACTAAAGTGCAGGCTCGTGATCTCGTTGAGTTTGGCATGATACCGGTAAGTGGTCAGCTAATAACACACTATTATATTTACCGATAATCTTGTCTTGGGTTGCAGGAATTCGTTGGCCGTTTCCCGGTAATTGTGCCCTTCCATAGTTTGAACATTAGCATGCTGGTTCGTATCTTGACGGAGCCGCGCAATGCCCTGGTCCCGCAGTACAAAGCACTGCTCGGCCTCGACGATGTGGACCTTACTTTCACGGAGGACGCTGTCAAGTCGATAGCCCAGCTGGCGATGGAAAGGCACACAGGAGCACGCGGTCTGCGCTCTATAATGGTAAGCACGTAACTCTTGGTCCCTCAGCTTTGTTTAAAAACTTTCTTCTTAATCTTGCTTAGGAGCAACTTCTCTTGGATCCGATGTTCATAGTGCCCGGATCAGACATTCGAGGTGTTCATATAACCGCCGATTACGTTCAGGGCACATCAACGCCCGAATACAGCCGCGACGCGGACGCTACGGCATCTGGGACTGTTACCGCTGACTCGGAGACCACAAACGATAATGATAAGAACTTTGAGGATAGTGAGAAAGTACGACTAAAACAATAATAGATCAGAGATACCGATACCGAAACCCACATCCAAAGCCAACCAAAACACAGAAATCAACTCAAACTCCAACAAACATATACTTTCTCTTCAGCTTGTTCTTTCTTTCGCCTAATAATCGCCTTTTCTTCAAAAAAAAACTATTCAACCTTAAAGCCTCAGTTTCTCCACTACTACAAGTACATTTATTCTTCAGATTCCCCAATCTAATACATACTGATAAATTGGTTGGTTCGTCGTAGCTCCCCTCAAACCCCATCAATCTGTAAAATATGCCCGATGAGGAATGAATGAAAGAAAGCTCCCCCTTGTATTTTTGTGTATGCAACATCCTCAAACCTATATGCATCTGTGATTCATAATCGACGAGCAGCGCAATCTTTTAAGCCCGACACATTAGTAAGCCGAGTAACCAATCCTAAAGAGTTGGTTCAATTGAATAAAAGCCACATGTTTTTTAAAAATCCCAAATACACTTAAGATCGGACATCTGCAATGTTGGCAGGGATGTGGTCGAGGTCTGTACCTCTGGGCGCTAGGATCCTCTCTTGCATATACCAATTATATATACAAACGTAAACATATATTTAGGCAAATTTTGCATAGTCTAAAATGAGTTTCTAAATGAGTTCTGGTAGCGTTATAATGACGACAAACGAGAGCAGCAAGTTCTACTTTTAACTACTTTAAGTTGAGAAATCAATTTTGAAAATATAAAAAAAAAAGAATTAATAAAAAAAAAAACGAAAAAATTAAAAAATATAATTTGTAATGTTTTATTATTTATTATTGTATCGATTACTTCTGGAAAGAAACAATTTAATGTAAAATATTATCGTTTTCTCTAACTTTCCCACAACGGAGAGGGTCCATATTGGATGACTTAAAGCTGTAGAATGTGTTTTTTTGGCGAGAAGAGGCTAGAAGAGTTTGCAATGAGCCTAAACTTTCGTCATCATTCAGTGTGAAGACTGCTCAGTGGAGGTAAAGGTTCTCTTGTTCTCTGGCTCTCTTTTTGGGTATTGTTTGTACATTGCAGACAAGGCATGCAAGAGCGAAAAATAGAGAGATGTCCCTTCTTAGGAGATTTGCTCCTTTTTTAAAATGTTCCCTAGGATGGCGGTTCTTATATTATAAATAACTAGGCGAACGCTGGTCCGAGTCCTCTTTTTAGAATTTATTTAAATATCGTGCTTTATTTTTCGATCAAAGTTATTTATGAGGAAAAATGTTTGTTTTGAAATAATTATGATTTTTTTTAAACGATTATCCCAAATCACAATGTCACACCTCTGAGAAATATATAATTTTCTCGATAAATTAAAGACTGTACATTTTTAATTGCTTTTATTGTATTCATCATTAAAATTCAACTAAATCTGCAGAACTCATAATAAATAATCTGAATTTATTGCACATATGGACTAAAAGTAGTTCCTTGTTTTTGTTTGTTTTTCTTTCTTTTCTGTTTCTTTTTCATTTCGTAGTGTATAAATTTGTATAAAAATTTGTAAGTAATAAATATCTTTTGGCGGCCCTCAATCGTTCTCCTCTGAAATGAGCAGCTCGTATTCCTGTGCCGCAAACCGATCCCAATCGGAGGTCTGTAAGTAAAGGAAGCGATTAAAGAAACACCAAGCTAGGGGAATATCTGGGAAACTAACATATTCGTCACGCTGTGAGGCAAAGGGATCTCGTTGTTCATGATCCAGATACTTCTCCAGGTTGAAGAAGGTATCAAAGAATACGTGCGTCATTTTGCAGCGCTTCAAGTCGCCCAAAGTGATGCAGTCGCGGTTCGCCGGCTTGATCATGTCCAGCATCTGTATCAAGACAAAACAAATATTAAATTTAAAGGATAATTCCAAAGGAAAATCAAGTATGATTCTCACTTGACACAGGCAGTCCTCGAAGGGCAGGCATTCGATGCCAATGCCCTCCATCCGTTGCTGCTGCTCCTCGTAAAAGTACTCCAGCTCGTACATGGAGAGCACCCCATCGCCGTCGACGTCCATGCAGCGGAACCAGTACTCAATGGCCGTCGGTGTCCGCTTGTCCTCCTCCGACAGGATAAACCAAACAAAGTCCGTGTAGGACATCTTTGCCTCGTCCTCTGGGGCCTTTTTGTTGTCGCTGCGCGTCACACAACCGGAGAAGATCCGCTCAACGATGCGCGTGGACAACGCGTGATCACTGTGCTTCGCTAGATCCTCCTGGCTGATCAGAAGGTCATGATCCTTGTCCAGCTCCCAGAACTTGCAGTAGATCACGTAAAAGTGTTCGTAGCTAAAGAAGGCCATTATCTGGTTGATATCCTCCTCCTCCTCCAGCAGGCTAATCATCTGAAAAGCGATGAGTATGGTCATTTCCGCATAATAAAACTCTGTTAGATAAGGTAACTCACCTCCAGAAGATCGGACCGCTTCAGCTCGGATATTGTGATCTTGCCGCTCCAACTGCGGTTCACCGAATAGAAAATGCGCGCGATGACCGTGTGCACGTATCTGGAATGGAACTCGGTGGCCTCCTTGAGAAACGCCAGGCCGGGGTGTGTGTCCACCACATCCTGCACCATTGGCACCAGGTCCTCGGGCACGATGTACGAGCGGAATCTCTGGCCACGCGACAGAATGTACACGAATCTCGAGGCCGCCTCATGGCAATATATGTTCATTCTGAAGGATAAATGTTTAAATCAAAAAAAGGATAAGAAGATCGAGAAAGGATTAGGACTTACTGTTTCCAGAACTCGACGAACCGCTGGCGCTCGACGAGACCCGTGCTGGTCGACTGGCAGAAGACCATCACCGGTAAGCGCCAGTAGAAGGGCAGGCCGCAGATCTTCAGGATGCGCGGCAGTTCATCCTTGGTCACCTGGTTGTTGGGAAAGCTGTCGAAGGCGGAGAGAATGCCACGGATCACCCGCTCCATGGCGATCGTGGGCTGTGGCTTGCCATGGGGAAAGTAGAACCTGTCGGGGATTGCAGTAATCAGAAATGAGACGTCACTGCAACGCGTGGATTCTCTCACCTGGGTATGTAGACGCTCTTCGTGGAGCGGATCTCCTTCTGAAGCAGATTCTGTTCCGGCGGCGGCGGCGGTGTGGCATGCAGCTTGACCTGTCGGCAAATATGAGGGAAAATTAATATCACTCACTAACTGTTTACATTCGCTTGTTGTGGCTGCCAAAGCGCCACTCAATAAATTTTGCAATTTATTCTCGAAAAATGTTCTTTTGTTTACGTTTTCGCGGAAACTTTTTCTCACTCTCGGCCACAAAGCCGCAGACAGCCACGCCCATACATCGACGTATGTTCGCCCTTTACCTTTGAATTTATTATTAAATGTTTGCCATTCAAATAAACACTAACGAATTGTTGTCTAATTTAAGCGGTGAGTGGCCGGCGGAGAAATAGCAACAAAAATGTATTTGTTTAAATTAACTTTTTTTGCTTTGGTAAATAATGGAAACATATTTGGGCCGTGGGATTTTTATGTTGCGAATTTTTGGGCAGTACACAAAATGGTCTAGAAGTTAATGGAAAAATTGCATTAAATTAAAGGAGAAAAAGGCGAAGGCGGAAGTAAGACATCTGGACAATAATTTGTATTTAAAAAAACATAATGAAAAATGGGTAAATACTACATTAACATTCCTTAACCCATTTCTAATCCTTCTATAAAAACAAAGTGTAAAAGAAAACGCCTGCAAATTCCCGCACACACCCCTTAAACAAAGGTTGAGACCTCACTAACTGAGATAAAATCACAAAGTTTCACTAGAAAAATAAGATATGTAAGAAAAACAACGTTATACATTAATTATACTTCAATTACATTTCCGTTTTCCTATATTTCTGCACCCAACAGCCTCATTGGGTCTATACGGAACGAGGATATCTCATAGACTTTAATCCAGGCACGGCCATTCATGCTTTTAAAACTGTCAACGGCAACATAAATATTAATCTTCTCTGACGACCGTCATCACATTGGGAAGCCCCACCCCTTCCCTTCGTACCAAAAGCCAAACAATTCATTGGCATGTACGCCCATTACGTATACGCCCGGCTACACATCGTTTATAGTCAAATATTACGCATACGCATTGTTGCCTAATTTATAGACAAAGGCAAAGAGCACGAAAAACACTTGAGAATCGATGCTCATGCTAAATGCTGCTCAGCTTGTGTCTGCCTAAGAACTTAATTGCAAAAATAGTCTTTGGTGTTTCTCCGAGGACTGTATTTTTAGCAGTTCTGTTTGCTTTGATCAGAGACCAAGTGAGGAATTTCACAAGCAATCGTAGTAAAGCAAAGTTCAGGAGGCGAAGAGATTGTTTTTTGTTTCGGTAAGTCATTCATAGAATAAAAAACGGAATATGCCAGCCCGCCCCCGCACATGTAATTAAGTAATTAAACAATTCTACACACAAAAAAACCCCACCAGCCAAAGCAACAATCAGCACTAAACCAACAAAAACAACAAATTGCATTTCGAATCGCTGAAAGTGATGATGATCATGTGTTGTATTGTTGTATTGAATTCGGTATTGTGTTTGCTCGCCTCAATTTTGTTGTTTTTGCCTCCTCCCTCGGATATTTTGCTTTAGCACGATCGCGCACTGATCGTAAATGCTTGATTTGATTGTTTATATACGAAAATATGCATACAACACCAGGGGCACTCGATGTGGGTAAGTGAGTCCACTATAAATCCCGTCGACTAAGCCCCGCACTAAAGAAGCTGAGTAGTCAACAGGTTCTCTTGATCGTCGTCACAGCACATTTTAGAGAAATGCTTTTTGTTGAATTCATTAATACTATTATTTCGAAATAAGGGATGTATATGAAAGATTCCAGCCAATATAAAATAAATGTCTATCTGAAGATTATATCAAACAAAAGAACTGGTTTTACTGTGTACTCTTCAATATAGACTTGCAGAGTATTATTATTTGAATTAGAAGATTGTTATATACAGTGATAGAGGTATTTCCGACCCTATGAAGCATATGTATTCTTAATCAGCATCAACAGCCGAGCTACTCTAGACATATTCAGACAAAACTATATTTTACCCTTTACTTTATTTTAATAATTTTGTTAAAAATTTCCAAAGTTTTAAAAAAGTTTAAATTTTACTTACTTTTACTTTTATTTTACTTTGATTATTGAATATGCTCATTTGTTACGCTAACAAAATTTATGATGACTAAAAATCTCGAATGTATATTTCTAGGTATAATATTTGAGAAATTTGATTTATCCAAATATTTTAAATATAAAATAAATGATTTTAAGTCTGTATTATGCACATATTTTAGGTCTTCTTGGTGGCATTTGAAGGTTAAAATGTCAAATATATTTCAATATGCTATTAAAAAAATTAAATATTGGAAAAATTAAAAACAAAAATGTTTAACTCTTTAAAATTTATCACCAATTCAAAAAAATATTTTCATAAAAAAATTAACTCCATATGTTTAAAATAAAGCAGTTATTATCGATTTCAAATTCTTCCCATGACCATTCTGCAAACTGCAAGAGTATACAAACTTTTTTGTTATTAAATTAAATTAATCTGCATTGGAAAGACTTTTCTAATTAAATTCTTCTGCTCTCAAACCCCTAATATTATCTCATTAACATATTTTAAAATACCTCAAGTTATAACTTAAGATTTGTAATAAAATATTCACTTTCAAAAGTTGCAAATGCCTTTAAAGTTGCACAAACTGAAGAGTTATTTTGCTTTTTGCACAAACACATACGCGAAATAAATAAACAAAACAAAGAATTGGTTACAAGAGGATAGTATTGTTTGGGATATGCGTCAGTCTGGAATCGAATTCGATCAAGTTTTATTTTTTTATCATAATTTTTCTGCTACTTTGCAATTATTTTGTTTAGATTTTTGATCCTTCAAAGCTGAGCTTCTGACTCAGGTTCCGAATAGACTCCCCCCCGCGTTGTTTAACCGTTTTCACTCTCACTGGGTGCTGATATAGCCAGTAGAGCTATCTGCCGCCACCGATCCTCCTTAGCCATTTGGCAAGCGATTCTCGCCTCGTGGCGTCTTGGGGTAACCTTAAATCAATCAATGATGCAGCGCGCTCGCACCGATAACAGCGGCCCACAAAGAGCCGAACGAAAACAAATGTGCAATTGCAATTGCTCGATCTTCGGCGGGAAGCTGAGGGGCTGAGGCGATGGGCAGAGGGGTGGTGTCTATTTTTTTTTTTTTTTCGAAGTGTCTTCTGGCATTTTCAACTATTAGATAACACCCCCGAGCACACGATTATCGACTTGCTAACGGATGCGAATTCCTGGATTATTCTCCATTGAACGACACTCACCTTGAGGAGGCTCTTGGGCGCAGTGTCTGCCTGCGGGCGCTTGATGTTCAGAAACGAGTGCCGCACATCCGGGCACTTCTCGAACATGAGCACGCGCTCGGCCACGGAGCCGCGGGTGAGTAGGTTAACTGGAAGTAGACGGAACGGAACGCCTGGAGTGTGGACACGTTTAGAATGGAGGGGATTCGGTTATATTACTCTTGTCCTGGCCATTGGCGAGGGCCGCCCGCGCCCCGCTCGTCGGTTTGACTTTATTCAACGTTGGCATCGTTGTGCTGGCCGATGTTGCTGGCGTTGCATCCATCGATGTTGCTGATGTTGCTGATGTTGGTGATGCTGCTGCTGCTGATGCTGGTGTCGATGTTGCTGATGCTGATGCTGCTGCTGCGTTGGCAGCGTTATCAGTGGCGCTGCGACTTGTTGACTTGCGTGTGGCTACAACTGCCGCTGATGCTGCAGTTGCTCCTGTTGCCGTTGCCGTTGGCTTCTCTTTGGTTGCCGGCTTGCCTTCGGCACTGTTTTCTTTGGTTTTGCTTGACTTGCAACTTGTGGTCGCTGGCTCGTTGCCTTTATCACTCACTGCGATGCTGTTGCTGCTGTTGGCTACAGTCACCGCTCTCGTGGCGGGCGCATCCACCACGTCTATGCTAACAGCCACTGGCCCGCTCGCGCTTCTGCTGCCGTTGATGCCGGCCTTGCTCTGCTTCTTGGTGGGCTGCTCGGAAGCTGCTAACTTGTGGCTGCTGCTGCCCAGGGAATTGCTGCTGTTGGTGGCGGCGACCTTGCTGCTCTGGCGCTTCTTGGCAGTGGCCGTCGCCGCCGGTGAGTCCTTCTGCTGCTGGATCAGCTCGCTGATCTTGAGCAGGTTGTGCGTCTGCTGCTGCGAGAGATTGTTCACGTCCAGATGCAGGTTAATGTCGTAGTTGAGATTGGCATCGGGCAAGGCTTTGCTGGGGGAGATGGCGGCCACTTTCTTGGGTGACTGCAGGGCTGGTTCCGGGACGGATGGATAGCTGGAGGTTGCAGGAGAAGATGCCTTTTTCACCTTGCCATTGGATGTGATTTCGGACTTTTTCAGGCTATTGGTCTTGCCCCGCTGCTCCTTGTCCTTGTTCACGAAGCTGGTGACCATCTTCTTGAGACCCTCGGTGTCCGCCGTGGGAGAGGCCACGTCGGCCAAGTCCCCGGCGCCTGCGGCATTGGTGTACAGCTGCAGCAGTTCCGGGGGTGGAATTCCCCGGCTCTTCCACGTGTGATAAATGGCATCCGCATGTTCGTTGATCTTTTTGGACAGCTCCGCGATCTCCGCATTAGAATCGATGTCGGAAACGGAGACGGGCGCACTGGAGCCAGGTGACTTGGGGGACGACTTGGGACTGGCGCCCGCTGGCTTGCGGGTCGTAGTGGTCGTCTTGATGGCACTCGTCACCGCCACGGAACTGATCACGTTGCCCGCCGACCCGCTGCTCAGCTTCTTGGTCTTAGTGGTCGTGGTTGTTGTGGTGGTGCTCGAATTGGCCTGCATTTTGTTGTAGTATCTCGAAAGCTCTGTGTGTGTCACTACTAAGTTGTCGCGTCTCTCTCTCTCTCTGAGTCGTTTTTGGAAATCACATCTTCACTGCTCACATTTTCATTTCAATAATTTATTGAAATCTTAATTTGTTCTGTATTTAATTTGCTTTGTTGCGCTGCGCTCGAGACTCACATGCGTTTCATTCACTTTTCACATTTTCAGCGTTTTCAACTTTTCTCCGTAGAGACTGCGTATGGCGAAATCTATTTATATAAAAGAAAATACCAAAATTTCCTATTTCGTTTATTTCAGACGCCGCCGAATCCGAAACATACACACAGACACACGCACCCCACGAAAGTATACACGGATACGGGTTCGGGACCAGGCATCGCATCAGCGGAATATCGAGCAGATACTCTCGTCCGTACGTAAGACGCGTACACACGGCGGGCACAGTGGTTGCAGGTCAATTTGTATTGAAAACACAGTGGCAGCTGTCAAGAACAATTATCATATCGTTGGATTAATTAAAGGCCTCACACCTATAGCTCTAAAAACGTGAACAATTATCGCGTCACGTTGAGTCATCTCTGCAATCCATATGGGTTGGATTTGTGAACAAACAAAAAATTAATCAATTGAGGTAATTGAATCTAAGTGCAGCCCACTGTGCCTGCGTAAAAGAGGACAACGATGGTCGAAAGAATAAGGAACTAGGGATGTTCTTAAGTGATTTTCCACGTGACTTTCCTAATTCAAAATAATTCGAGATGTTAATTTAAGAGTTTTTAAAATCTATTTAAGCTTTTAATTTTTTAAGAATTTTGTAAAATAATTCCTTTTATTAAAGGATGGAATTCAGCACGATTTAGCTCAAAGACAGGTAATAAACCTTATGAGAAAAAGCTTATAGGCAAATTGGATGCTAATTTGATAAATAGCTGCTATAAACATTTAGACAAACATCATTTTCTATAGATACTGGGATGAGTAATCCATGGGCTAGATGCTACGAATTAAATTGGCGCTGCTACTAGCTTGACCGCTGCTGCATCGATGCCGTTGGGGCGGTGTTTTGTACTATTTCGCCGTTTTTACGTGGGGATGCGATGGGAAAGGGATGGGAGACGAAGACGCGAGATCGTGGATGCTGGGAAATGCCCGACGGGATGAGACCGGGAGCTGCGTTTGCGGCTGCGGCTGCTGCTTCTTCAACTTTGTACTATTTATTCGAAAATAAATTTCGAAGTAGTTGCTGCACACATGCACACACACACACACCTAGTGCACTTTACATAGGCCACGGGGTGTGTGTCTGCATGAGGCTGTGGTGGTGCGTATGACGTACATATGTATAGTTCTGATATTTGTCTGCCTTTATTAATTTTTTAATTGCATTTAGGCCCGGAGGCGCGCGTGCTGACGACAACGGCGTTCCGAGACACCGAGAGATTCCGTCATTAATTAATTAACCAACCCGTGCCGAGCAGAGGTTAATCGGCATTTTCGCGGCACGACACTTTTCGCCTTTTTTTGTGGGGTGAAATTCGCAATGACGATGATGACCGAACAGGAAAACACACGCGGCGGCCGTCCCGATTAATATTTTGGAAAACTCTGGCAAGCTTCCGCTTGGCGAGTCTAAAATTAACAGCAAACAGATCAGAACGGAGCGGAGCAGCCCTCAAAAATCGGAGATCCGAAGGCGGAATTCGTATATCTGAGCGGATAGCGGTGCACGCGCTGCTGCTTAGGTCCGTGTTGTTACTGTAAATCTTCGGCCGCTGAAAATAACATCAGCCTCCGATCCGATGCGATCGTACTGAGAGCGAACGAGCGAGCGGACGGATGAGTGAGTGAGAGTGCTGCTGCTGCTAGTGCGAGGTGATCTCAGCTGTTGCTGCTGCTGCTGCTGCAACTACGCTAATGACACTCGCAGCCACCAAGAACGAGCGCTCCCACACACTCGCGATCAGTGATGCCGTCATATATTGGGGACTATCAGGAAAATAAATTAGCTGTGGCTGGGTATAGTTTTTATAACTTTTAGAGACCAATGATATACTAGATGTATGTGTAGCAAGTCAAAGAATGCGGTTTTGATACTATAAAGAATCAGCTCTCTAATCCCACGGTACTCCTTTCGCTATGTTCTTTAAGAGATAACATTACTTGCTTCAACAAAATCAATGAGAAAGATAACTTTTCCCCTGAAGGATATACCTAATAATTAAAAATTTGTACACTTAATATATATTGCAATATTTTGTAATTGTAAATCCATAGTTAATGTATCCACCCTCACTTGCGAAATAATTTCAAATTGTCACCTAATTCCTAGGGTGCCAGCACTATCCGATTGAGTGAGAGAGCGATGCGCTCATTACTTTTGGCGTTCTTTGAGCAGCTGCTCCGCTCTGCACGTTCTCTCACTTACCCCCACACGGCGGCGCAGCGCCAAAAGCAGCGACGCAGGCAGAACACTTGCCGTCGTTTACCCACTCACACACACACAGACAGACGCACGCTGGCGAGCGCCGATCCATTGTCGAACACAGAAAATACAAAAATCAAATCATAGGTGTTTGTTAATTATACACTGTGCCCTGGAGGCTGGGAGTCATGGTTCACATGGCAGCTTTGACAAAGCGTGCGAATTGGAAAGAAAGAAAGGGTTAGTTAGATAGTATTCAAGAGCGCAATATGGAATATCACAAAGAGAGATTTTGAAAACAACAAATAATAAATCAGGAGGGTGGTTGTTGTGTGGGTGTGAAACTGTATTATTTCGAATTTTGTTATATTGCAAATATTACAGTTTTGAAAACCCCTTTAAAAGTGCCTATAAGTATGCAATAAAGAGTTGGTATTACGGAATTCAGTGCAAATTTTAAGTTTATTAGTATTACTTTCTTCCTTTTAACTACATTTATGGGGAGCTAAAAACTCTAGAGACTTCTGTAGGGCATTCAAACCGTCACCCAAAATCACTCGTTCTTCTCCAGTTTCAGTTTCGTCTGCCTCATTGAACAGGAAAACAACAACAGCTACGGATCGAAGCGTTTATCTCGCTTATTTGCTAATGCTAAATGATTGTCTTGTGCTTCTCCTCCATCCTCCTCGCAATGTTTGTTGCAGTCAGCCGTCGCTTATTTGCTATTTTCTTCGATTTTAGTTGTTGCTGTACCCATTTCGTAGGTTCGCTATGTTTATGTTATTTAGCAGGTGGGCGGGTGACTTTTCGTTTTGTCTAAAGAAACCCGAATATGTGGAATAAATTCAAATGCGATTCATGCTTTGAATACTATTTTTTTTAAAACAATTTCACACGCAAAGCCCACACACCCACACATCAGACATATAGGAACCGCAAGTGCGGCTAACGATGACGCCGATGGCGACCATTATGATCATAATGACGATGATGATCTGAGCCCAGCTTCCGGTTTTGCGCTTTAGCATTATTATTTTTTTTAGGTTTTTTTGCCTTCTAACTTTGTACATTTATTAGCAGTTTTTTTTTTTTTGTATTGTTTTGCGGTGTATATGTAATTGATTTAAACCGAAAGATCTGCCAAGCCTAACATGTGTCGGCTGTCACATGGAGTGACAGTTATTTCGGTTAAGTTCCATATTAGGGCTAAGCATTAAGCGTGACATCCCGGCCAGCTGGATTAGCCTAAAACTTGACCCAATTCAGCCGAACGTGTTGAGCGGTCGCACGAAGCGAACAAAAGGCTTTTATGCCAAAGTGGGATTGACAAAAAATAAATGCAAGCAGCCCACACACACATATACACACAAAAGAACGCCAAAAGTGCTCTAAAGGCCAATGACACGACCATACAATACCTGGTACTAATCTCTTGAATGTCTATGCTGATTTTAAGCTCTTAATTTTTATTCTTTTCTGATTATTTATTTTAGAAAGATTGGCCTTCAAAAAATTATTTAGTTTTTAATTATTCTTATTTTTAATAAAAAAGATTTCCGAGTGAAAAATCTCACTGTTTCCTGAGTTATCGCGAATATACCCTTGTATTCTTGTACATAAGCCCCAAGCACATGGGTGGAAAATTCGTTTGGACTTGACAATGGAGGTGCGAATAGATCGATCGCTTCAGCCAAATCCATAAGCAGCTTAGAGCTTCATTTTTGGGCATTTAAAGAGATTATTTAATGGCTTGTGAGACAGTCAGGGCTTAAAGCCATCAGCTGTCGCAGCAGCATTCCTTCCTCTACACGCACACGCTGCGTATGCTTAATTGCGCATACGCACTGTGGCGCACCTTGGCACCAGTCTTTCTGCCGCTTTGCTCTTCTTTGCTTGACCATTTCGTTAATAATGATATTGAACATTGACACATTAAATATGCTACTTTCGACGCCCCCCTTTTCGTCACAATGTCAGCCAGAACTAAAGCTCGGCCAGAGCCGTTCTCGGAAGCCTTTGAAATGTGGCATCGGCAAGAACTTAACTGTTGACATTGGCCCATTGCGATAGCGCCGCTCATTTGAGCCTTTGTTATGGCTATTATGGTTATAAGCCAAAAGCCATCCGTCGACACTTTCCACTCGCACTCGTGTGCATTATACTTTTGTATATATATTTTTGGCTAATTGAATTTGAACTGCAGAGGCTCTGGGCTGGCGGAAGAAACTATAAAAGCCAGGGCCCGAAATGCAGGCGATGCAGGTTTCCAACGACCAATCGCCGCGAACAGTCCGCCCCAGTGAAATACTCAGAACTCAGGCATCCTTTATGTAAAAAGTGTTTGAAATATTGTTAGTGAATTTGCAGCTTTTTATGTAGAAAGTGTGATATAGGCGGGATATAGTGACGCAGCCAGGAACCTAAAACACAATGGAGAGGTACGACTTCGATGCGCTGGGAATAATTAAATCATTAATAATTTTGGAATTATTTGGTCCGGTGTTGCAGCTTTGCAGTAGCAGCCGCGCAACTGGGGCCACACTTTGCCCCCCTGTCCAATGGATCGGTGGTGGACAAGGTCACCCCCGATATGGCCCACCTCATCAGCCCGTACTGGAACCAGTTCCCCGCCATGGACCCCATCTGGGCCAAGATCCTCACAGCCTACATGATCATGATCGGCATGATTTCCTGGTGCGGAAATGGCGTGGTGATCTACATTTTCGCCACCACCAAGTCGTTGCGCACGCCCGCTAACCTGCTGGTCATCAATCTGGCCATCTCCGACTTTGGCATCATGATCACCAATACACCCATGATGGGCATCAATCTGTACTTCGAGACCTGGGTGCTCGGCCCGATGATGTGCGACATCTATGCCGGACTGGGCTCGGCCTTCGGCTGCAGCTCCATCTGGTCCATGTGCATGATCTCGCTGGACCGCTACCAAGTGATTGTCAAGGGCATGGCCGGCCGGCCGATGACCATTCCATTGGCCCTGGGCAAGATAGCCTACATCTGGTTCATGTCGAGCATTTGGTGCCTGGCGCCCGCCTTCGGCTGGAGTAGGTGAGTGTCCTCGAGTGGCTTAGGTTTATATTTGAAAGAATTTCTAAAACAAACTAAATCCCATATGTAATATGGCGGAAGCAGTTAAAGTAACTAATTAATTTCCCAACGGCTTGATAATGCTGCGGAAAAATTATGCTGGAATTCAGCTGCTAATTTTTGTTGTTATTAATTAAAGTTAAGAAATATTTTCAGTTAGGCAAAATTGCACTAAAACTATACCTTTAATCATTTCACAGGTACGTGCCGGAGGGTAATCTGACATCGTGCGGAATTGACTACTTGGAACGCGATTGGAATCCACGCTCATACCTGATCTTCTACTCGATCTTCGTCTACTATATTCCGCTGTTCCTGATCTGCTACTCCTACTGGTTCATCATTGCTGTAAGTAGCCATGGGTTGTCCACTCGAAAGGGGTTATTCATCCCTTACTTTCCTACTTTCCGCCCCTTAGGCTGTATCCGCCCACGAGAAGGCCATGCGCGAGCAGGCCAAGAAGATGAATGTCAAGTCCCTCCGCTCCTCTGAGGATGCCGAGAAGAGCGCTGAGGGCAAGCTGGCCAAGGTCGCCCTGGTCACCATCACCCTGTGGTTCATGGCGTGGACTCCATACCTGGTCATCAACTGCATGGGCCTGTTCAAGTTCGAGGGTCTCACACCGCTGAACACCATCTGGGGAGCTTGCTTCGCCAAGTCGGCCGCCTGCTACAACCCCATTGTATATGGCATCAGGTGGGTGTGAATCCTTGCACAATATATTTCGCCAGTCCATGACAGATTCCTTTCTCCTTTCCATGCAGCCATCCCAAATACCGCTTGGCCCTCAAGGAGAAGTGCCCTTGCTGCGTGTTCGGCAAGGTCGACGATGGCAAGTCCAGCGATGCCCAGTCTCAGGCCACCGCCAGCGAGGCCGAGTCCAAGGCATAAATCCTTTGGCGCAACAACCAGAACAGCAACAACAACAACATCTAACTACTTACAACAGCAACAACAACAGCAACAAAAACAACAACAACAGCAAGAACAACTGCAGCAACAGAACGAAACGCTTTCGAATAACATCAAAAACAACAATAACAATGAACAAAAAATTATGCAAATTTCTTACATAACAAAAATCAATGTAAACTCAATAATTACAACTTCTGCAATGTCAATGAAAGACAACAAAAGCTTAACAAAAAAAAGAAAACAAAATAAATGCAAACGAACTAGAAAAGTTACTGGAAATGTTTCATATCTGAATATTTTGGGAGTTGATGATGACACCTTAGGGAATACCCAAATACCAATTCAGATTAGTGGTGCACGCAGAACCAACACCACGGGATACCAATGCACTCAACGAAAACTCTCCCTAACCTCGTTTAGGATAAGCAAATCATAAATACCTTTTTAGTTAGTTCTTGTAAAGCACTTCACAATGTATTTTCAGTTTCAGTTTTTGTTTCTTTTTTAAATTAAAGGCACTTAAATTCCATTTAGTTTTGATAAATTAACATGCAATGGCAAAACGCTCGGCCAGCGGACCCATGGCTTGCTCAACTTGGAGTTGGACCAGTCGCAGGTCAGCCTAACCGAAGAGTTATAACCCAGGGTGGCTGGGAATCTCACTGAGCTTCACAGCTGTTAGTAACACATGGACAACATTAATTAAAACAATTAATCCGCATCAGTAGTATCTGTTAAAGCACAACTATCCATCGGGACTCTTGACTCGGGCCAGTGGTCACTCGCTGCAGGAATCATATTCGCTTTCGCTCTTTTTGATCTTCGTTTTGATGCCTGGCGTTCCAGGTGTTGTCGTTGTGGGTGATGGTAACGTATTATTGTTGTCGATCAGCGCCAGGGAGCAGTTGCCGCCAATGGGCTTGTGGTAAGTGCTGGCTGGACTGTCCACGCAATCGGATGAGGTGCAGGCCCGTTCCTGTATGATGAGTTTCCACAGGCGCACTTCGATGCCAACGCTGTAAGTAAATGTTTAAAAAGGATGCTGGTGCACAACTACAAGTATTATTTATACCGCAGTCCCAGCCTCATGAGGTCCAGCTTCTCCATGTTGTAGATGAAATCCTCAAATGTGAAACCTTCATTTAGGATGAGCGTCTTTGAGAACTCGTCTATGTCCTGCTGGGTCAGCCACTGCTCCAACTGCTCGTCTACCTCGTGGAGACCAAAGTGGTGCTTATTTAGCTGCTGCCTCCGTGGATTGCCCCCTGAAGGTGGACGGACACCGGAGATTCCGCCCACACTGGGACTCATTCTATGGCACTTCTTGTTGAACCCATTGATGGTGCGCCTGGGTAGAAGGAATAGAAAGCTGGTTGGGCGTCTTAAAGATTTATTATTAGTCAAACTCACCGTAACCTCTTTCTTCCTCCCATATATATGTGGGCCAGCTC
This sequence comes from Drosophila punjabiensis, assembly GCA_008042585.1. Classification (NCBI taxonomy): domain Eukaryota; kingdom Metazoa; phylum Arthropoda; class Insecta; order Diptera; family Drosophilidae; genus Drosophila; species Drosophila punjabiensis. The sequence goes on from VNJR01010873.1 coordinate 57,190, forward strand.
TTGGCTGATGTTGTGCAGAGCCCTCATGCTCTGGCGCTGCTGCTCAATCAGTTGACGCTGCAGCTTTTGCTGATGATCCCGGATGTCCCTCAGAATCCGGACACACTCTACGGAAGTACTCAGGGCGTCGGCTCCCGACTCTGCTGGCATCAATACCGCGCCTCCTCCTATGCCACTTGTGGGTAGCACCTTCTCCAGACTCTGATGCTGCTTTTCCTGGCTGTCTGTGGAGCCTTGCTGCATCAGGCTGGTGTGCACGCTTTCGTCATCGTTGCCAGACAGATCCTTGTCCGCCAGATTGGCGCCCAGCTCAGGAGAGAAAATAGTTACCGCCGCCTGGACAGCCCTCTTGACTAGATTATCGAGGGCGAACATCCAGTGAGGTTTAATGCAGTGTAGCCGCAGCACGCAGACCACCGCGTCCTGGAAGGAGTAGAGCGCCAGATGAAGATGATCCAAGGCAACAGCGTCGTTGTTTAACTTCTGCTTCAGCTCGTTGATGGTTGCCTCCAAGTGCTTCTCGTTCTCGTTCATGATATAGTCACGCAGGCCACGAATCAGCACCTCCAGGTCGCTTTTCCGAATAGCAATCGAATTCTGATCGGCCTCCACCTTCTTGAGCCAAATTTCGCAGATCTTGGATTCATCGAGCGCCAGCACCTTGGACAGAGTTGTCCTGCGCTGTGAATCCTTCTTCAGCCGATAGAATCCGTCAGTCTCACTCGTTTCACTGATACTCGTTCGCAGGGACGGCGTTGTTGGCTCGATCTCGGGCGAGAGCAGAAAGCCAGAAGAGTTGCGTCGCTCTAGCAGGAACTGGTTGCTGGGCAGCTCGTCAATGTCCACTGAGGAGGTGTGAGTAATACTGGAATTGGAAAGTTAAAGGTCTAATTTAATATAAATACTTATTGGGAATCGGATGCAAGCTGCCCTTCTGACTTTCAAACTTAAATGCACCCTTAGCTTATCACTAATAAGGCTGTTGAGTGATAACACCATTCAATGTACATATATAATAATGATAATTACATGCGATTAGAATACAAGACGATATAACTTAAAGCGTAAATAAATATAAATACAATGAGTATATAAACTTACTCCAATTCCGGCGTTGTGGGCGTGTTGCACGTGGTGTTGTAACTCAGCGGCGGTGTGGTTTTGTGGACCAAACGATCGGCGGGCACAGAAATGCTGCGTCCAAATTCCGTGTTGATTGGCAGAACTGGGCGCAACTTGCGTTGTTTACTGAGTAAGCCAGAATATATATAAAAGGCTGTCAGACGTGGAAAAAGTGTCATAAACTTACTCGGCAAGAAAGGGATCGTCAAGTAGCTGCAAGGCGGAGGGTCGGTCTAGCACACTGATGGCAAAACAGCGAAGGATGAAGTTCTTAGCGTTGGGTGACAGCTCCTCGGGTATGTTGGGGTGCTTCTTATAGTAGCCAACTTTGAACATGGCCGCCTGGGCGCAGCCCAGCTCAATGAACGGCGGCTTGCCGGTGGCCATTTCCACATTAGTGCAGCCAAAAGACCAGATATCGGCCGCAGGACCATAGCCACGTACACCCTGATCAATGACCTCTGGTGCCATGTACTGCAGAGTGCCTGTAAAGGTTTCCGTCATGGGATTAATGCGGGCCAGCCGCTTGGATGTGCCAAAGTCGGAGATTTTGACCACGCCACTGTACGTGTTAACCAGCACATTGTCGCCCTTGATGTCGCGATGAACGATGTCCTGCTCGTGCAGATACTTAAGCCCCTCGAGGATCTGCTTGGAGTAGAAGGCCATGGTGGACTCGTTGTCCTTGAGCGGACCCCACTTGGTCTCCAGAAGGTCGGACAGCGAGCCTCCCGGCACCTGCTCCATGAAGATCTTGAAGAAGCCGTCCTCTGATCGCGAGCCCAAGTACCGAACGATGTTTCGGTGCCGCAACTGCGAGTGCAGCTTGATTTCTTCGTGCAGGGGCTGTACGTCTTGGGAGTTCTTCTCTGGAACTTCCTTTATGGCAATTCGCACCTGCGTCTGCCGGTCACGGGCGGCGTACACGGTACCGTAAGTACCTTTGCCCAGCACCATCTTACGGTTCTGATCATCGTAGTCGTACTCGTACTGCCAGGAAGGATTATGGGTTAAACTTTTTCCTCATACTCATTTTGTGAAGACTACCCACCTCGATTTGCGCCTCATCGTTGCTGAGATTTACGAATACCACCTGATCGGCTGTCATCTCCAGGATCAGGTCATAGAACTTCTGCCGGCACTCGGTTGAGGGAAAATATATTTGAAAGTCGTCCGAGTTGTGATGCACATACAGATAGGCGCAGCGATCGTCCCGCTTGTATAGACTCACGGATTTGATCTTGGAGGCCACGAAAAGGAAGTCATGCAGCTTCTTGCATGCGTTCTTTGTGTGGGCCAAGCAGATGTTCACGATCTGTATGGATTTCTCATCGGCATCCATGTTTATCGTTACGTAACTGGGCATGTAGATCTTTTGCGGCTCCAGAATCTATTGATTAAAAATAATTTAATTAATAACACTTTCAAAGAAAGATCGGATAATTATTTACGAGTATGGGGAACCGAATGCTGTTCTTCACTTCCTCCGTGTTGGTAGCCTCCAGGAAGAAGTCCATCCAGAACTGAAAGACCTGCTCCTCAATGGCGGGTAGACGTTCCTCGGGCTGCTTGCGAAACCGGTGAATGAGCGATATGTTGCCAATGGTGGACTTGAGGTACCAGTTGGGCGGCTTCAACTTGAACATACACTCGGCCGCCTGTATCGCCTTTGCATAATCCTTAGCCAGGACAGAGATCTCAAAGAAGGTGGCCACGTCCCAATACTCGCTCAGCGAGGACAAGCTCCCCTTCTTGCCGATCAGATTGTTCAGCGTCATGCCAATGTGCTGCAGCTCCTCCGTATTGCTGAACTCCTTGCCCTCGATTACCAGCAGCGTGGCCAGATTAATGCCCGCATACTCGTTCGGCTGCACCTCGAAGCTCTGACGGTACCACTTGATGGCCTGCGCTAAACTAGTGGCGTCTGTGTAGTCGGACTCCACGAAGATGTCCTTATAGATGCGCCCGCACAGGCAGAGCATGTCCGGAAAGTGGTTTTCCTTCTTCTCCAGGGCCTTAAGCGACGATTCGAGGGCCTTTTCCCTGTCGCCCTTCCGATTCCGTCGGTTCAGGGCAAAAGCGTATAAAAAACTCATGTTTCCCGTCTCCACATATTTGCGGGTGTTTGGGATATTCTTCAGGTCGTTGACCAGCCGCACCATGGCGTCGTAGTCTTGGACATCTCTCAGCGAGCACATAAAGCTGTGCACCACTTCCCCGGAAAGGACATGCGGATCATCCAGTCGCTTTCGCATCTCGTGAAGGATGCTCTGCAGCTTCGCGCCGTTGGTGGCATACGTATCCCTCGCTGTTCGCATGTCGCTGAGAAATTTCTCACGCATGTGTGCTCTGTGGAAAAGTGAGAAATATATATTATTCATTGCAATATATACTGCAGTGCCACATGTTAAACTATATGGAATACATGGTAGTTATAAAAAAAGAGTAATTTATGTATTTAATGTGAGGCATATTTAAGCCTTGATGAAATTAATTAAAGTTTGGTCTAAATGTTGGTGAATTATTGAATTCTTATTGATGAATTTGTCACTAATGACAGCCTTGGTCATGTCTATGTTAATTTAAAATATGAATTGTGATAGTGTTGCAAGAGCCCTGCGGACTATGCACATACATCATGTTATGAATCATGTCCTTTCATTGACGACTAATTATAAAGATAAATATGACTAAAAATTTATCAATTCTGTTATAGACCAATCCAAATTGGAAAGATCTTGTATAAATTTCGGCAAATCTATTGTATTTAAAAAAAAAAAAATAATAATAAAATTGCCACCTAATGATCATCCTTATAATTATTTAGCTGTCAACGCCCACGCCAAGCGTGGTTCGGTAGTAAGCAGAAGTTAATATGACAGAAAGTAACATCGATGTTGCAACATATATATCTACATATATTACAATGTTTTCCTTTACCTGGGACATGGGATATTCACTCACTTTGATTGGATCTCCACATCCTGCAGCTTTCGCTTGAGACGCCACTGCAATGTGGGCACTCGTCCCTCGGCCAAAGGCTCCTTGTTGTTGTTGTTGGTGAAAAGGTTGGTCAGATGGCAGGAATTGCTCTCCGCATTCAATTTGTAGCTGAGAAAAAAGTAGTTGGCACAGGAGAGCTGCAATGCGGAGGAGGAGGGGTTCAGCAAATATGTGATGTGTGGTCATTTTTATAGCCGCCACTGTGAATGCAGGCCAACACTGCGTTGGCGTGTGTCGGCGTAGTGTGTGTGCGTGCCTCTTTCAGTGTTTGCGTGGGCGCGCTCGCATTTGTTATTGTTATTATTGGAGCCTTCGCTTTTGTTGTTTTATTGCCGCGGCCAAAACAAAAATAACGAAAACGGTTCGGCGGAAATAGAAAGATCAGCAGCAGCGACGGCAGCAACAACAGCAGGGAGTCACGACTTGGCTGCCGTTTCAAAGGTAAGCACAAACACACACCTAGCTGGGCATTTATCTTATCGGAAACCGAACCGATCACGCCTTAAGATGTTTGCGGATCTCCCAGTCGGACGGCATCGGACGGACATACCGGGACAGGTAAATAACAGGGCAGCACGCACCTTGAGACTGAGTGTCTGCTTAGACTCCACGTCGTTGTAGATCAAGATGTTCTCCTTCATCCCAAAGCTCTCCCGCACACCGTAGTGGTAGGACAGCGGGCGCTGCTGCGTGAGGATGCTCAGATCGATGACGGCCACATCGGCGTTGTAAAACGTCTCCAGCACATTCGTCTCCCCAAAGTCGAGGCGCTCGAACTGCAACGGGAGAGTCGGAAGTTGGGGGTGTGGTTCGAATTCAGGATCTCAGATCGGAGGCTACAGCACCCGCGCACTGATATGTATATGGAATGGCAAAATTGTATAACCACCCTCGCACCTGGACCCGCTGAAAATTGGCACCCGCCGCCTGTACCGCCTGCTTGATCTCCTCCAGCGCACAGATGCGGTCCTCCAGATGATCGCCCACGGCGGTATCGATTACACACACCACATCCATCGCTATTCCGATCCAATTCGATTCGATCTGCCCGCAGCTATTCCTGGCACTCTGCTCACTTTGCACTGTTTTTGGACGGATTTCGGGCACTTAGCGCACTTTCTGTTCGGCGAACGCGCGCACCTTAGTGGTAAACAGTCTCATTACCACATACTTGCTGCAATTGCATCGCGATAATTACCGCGCAACGTAAAATTATAACAATAAATAAGGAAATCTAGAAATGAAATGCGCTGGAGAGCGCGCAGTGTGACCAGGCTTCAGGCTGCTAAAAATATACCACCAACTGCGGAAAATATACTAAATCAAATCGTAAACTAAACAGGCGAAATGACCGTTAAAAATTATAATGATAAATTATATAAAATCAACAAATATTACATTAAATACTCAATTAAACTTAAAACATTACATTACATTACATTAAATACTCAATTAAACTTAAATCTTTTTTAATGGACACCAAAAAATTACACAATATTAAAATATCTTTATACAATCCAAAAATTTTCTGCTCAAAATGATTTAAACTTTTTGCTTAATTCTAGGTAAAAACTCGTCTCTTAACTAGCATACTCCTTGAGAATGGAGCCCGCGATGACCAACCTCTGAATTTCGGAGGTGCCCTCGTAGATCTCCGTGATGCGAGCATCCCGGTAATGTCTTTCGGCGGCCATATCTGTCACGTAGCCCATTCCGCCCAGAATTTGGATGCACTGGTGGGAGCACATGGTGGCAGCCTCGGAGGCAGCCAGTTTGGCCATGGCCGCCTCCTTGGTGTACGGTTGCTTGTTGTCCTTCAGCCAGGCAGCGCGCCACGTAAGTAAGCGTGCCGACTCCATGGCCAACGACATGTCCGCAATCTTCTGCTGAATTGATTGCAGCTTGGAGATGGGCTTTCCAAAGGCCTGTCGCTTCTGAGCGTAGTCCACGGCGAGTTCCAGGGCCGCCTGACCAATGCCAAGAGCTTGTCCGGCGATTCCGATGCGTCCGGCGTCCAGAGTCTGCATGGCTATCTTAAAACCGAATCCCGGCTCGCCCAGCATGTTCTCCTTGGGTACCGCGCAATCCTCGAATATAAGCTGACAAGTAGAAGATCCCCGGATGCCTAGCTTATCTTCCTTCTTGCCCAGCGAGAAACCTTTAGCGCCCTTGGGAACTATGAAGGCGGAGATGCCTTTGTGCTTCAGCTGCTTGTTGGTGGTGGCGAATACAATGGCTGCCTCAGCCTCAAAGGCGTTTGTAATCCACGCCTTGGTTCCATTCAGTACGAAGTGGTCACCCTTATCGGTCGCTATAGTCGAGGCAGCTCCGGCATCGGAGCCATTTCCTGGCTCCGACAGAGCAAAGCAACCCACGCGCTCGCCGGTTGTGAAAGGTGTGATGTAGGCTTCCTTCTGGGCGTCGTTTCCAAATGAAAGCAGTGGTCCCAGGTACAGCGAGTTGTTCACCGACATGATGACGCCGGCGGAGGCACAACCGCGAGAGATCTCCTCCATAGCGATGGCATACGCCAAATAGTCCAGACCGGTGCCACCTGTTGAGAAGGAATACGATTATAACTGGACTCTATTAGGCGGCTAAGTCCTCTTTACCCAACTCCTCGGGAATCGCCACTGCCATCACGCCCAGTTCGCCCATTTGGCGTATTTGCTTCTCTGGATACAGATGTTCCCGATCGAACTTTGCGGCATTTCCACTCAGCTCACAGTTGGCAAAGTCCCGGCAGGTCTTCTGGAGCATCTGATGAGTGTCCGGCAGAGCCGAAAGGGATGCTATCTGGCGTACATTTAACGATCTGCGAGCTAATTAGAACTCCGATATCAGCACTAGGATCTTGCATATAAATATTGCTTTATGGCTGTGGGGATCAAAGTCCACTGGGTGCCATCTCTTACCAATGTTCAGCGAGCGGGTGAGTACGGACTGCATGGTTGAGGATGATTATGTACTATTTAATTTGTTTAAATATATTGCATAAAAACGGGTTAAAAACGGGAGTAAAAAGTAGTTTGCTAATTAAAAGAACATAAAAAATGTAGAATGTGGCCAGAGGTTAGCACCGGTAACAAGTGGTATATTCAGATTATATTGAGGGCATTCGTGAATTTAAATTTAAAAAATATATATTTTTATTAAGAAATACATCCATCCAAAAATAATTGTATTTAAATAATACATCAATTCTGTTTAATTTAGTTTTTCTATTTAAATTTCTAGTCAACAGTGTAGGAAATAAAATACCACGATGAAAATACTAAGTCTCGTCTTCTTGTTCTTTTGTCATCTACGGGCATACTGCCGCACAGGCATCAACAATTAGATTGTTTTGGTTTTTTGCAGGCAGGATACCAAAATGTCGCATGTTGATTCCCTTGATTTTAATTACAATTATGAAACAGAAAGTGAGTATCCCCGTTAGAGAGCTATGTGAATTTTGATTGCATTTTTCCTTTTAGTTATTGAGATAGAACCGCTCGTAGACGAGGAGGAGGCCCCGCCGTGGAAGATCAAACGACTGATGTGCAACATCAACGGCTGCACATACCAGACGGACAGGAGGAGGGATATGCGTCGCCACAAGCGTTCCATGAAACACTTGGACTACGATTACTGTTCGGGGGACTCTGATTCAGACATTGATCGGCCGCCGTTTTCTTGTAAGCTTTGCAACTACACGACAGCCAAGAAGTTCTGCTTTGTTCGGCACGTCCGATCGGTGCGCCACATACGAAGGGAGCAGGCGGCAGAAGAGGAGGAGAAGCTGGCACACGAGAAGGCAGGACCTCCGATGGAAAGCTTAGAGCTCCCAGAATCAGCGCCATGTACATTAAAAGAGAGAAGTAACACGCTATTGAGTTGCGTACTCTGCGATTACAGCACCACCCAAAAATCGAACATGGCGCGGCACAACAAGTCTCCTGAGCACATACAGAACATGCAGAGCATAGCGGATGAAAGCGAGTTCATTGAGTTTGCGCCCCTGGAAGAGGATGAAGGAGTGGAGGGAGTCCACCAAACGGCACTTGAGGAAAGCCCGCCCATCTCTCTGGAGATCGACAGGGAGCTCGACAACTATATCGCCGTTGATGGAGGGACGTTCGAGTGCACAGCCTGCGAATACAAGACGGCCAGAAAGTTCTGCTTCGTCCGTCATGTGCAGTCTAGAAAGCATTTGGCCAAGTTGCAGGAACTGGAGAAAGCAGACCCCATTGTTCAAGAAAATTTAAGCGACATCATCGAGTATGCGCCGGCGGAGGACAAGATTTCTGAAGAGCTTCTGTATTTACCCACAGATGACAATCCCGGCGAGTACGCTTACTATATAATTTCAAACAACGACTAGTTATAAAGCTGAATTTTTTTACACTGTTATAATGGTAAAAATACAATTTGCTGTGTTGTAAACAGTAAATCTTGTTACAGTATTGAAATCGTTGAATACAAAAATAATTTAAAAACAGTGTCTTTTTTGGAAGGGAATTAATGTAAATTAAACCGAATTAAACGTTGCAGCTACATATTACTTATGTATGTACATACAATTACAAATAAATATTTTAGAAAAATACACGTATTTTTAAAACAGTAATAATTAAAAATTAATATTTTTTATTCCCTAATCACGCTACAACACGTTCGTGCACGAATACTTTCTGGTGTGACTGTGTATCTGCCAAATTTGCCTTCTGACAGCCCGCTTGCATCTCTGCGCAGATTTGACGCGCACGCACTGGAACTTGTTTAACGTTTTTATGTTTTTCTCTGCACAAATTTTTTAAATTCAGCACAAAACAAATAGGAAAACGCGTTTTTATTTTCTATCCGTTCGCCGAGTCCCGTGGCTGCCAGGCAGAGTGAGGCAGACGCCCAGCACAAGAATAAAGCATCGCAATAGGAAGTTCCATTTGTTGTCTTATTGATTTGCCGTCACTTTTGGAGTATTTAGTTTTCCCTTCGCACTTTGTTTTTCGCATCCGTCGCCTTTACAGTCCACAGCCTGCTGCGTCCGTAACCTGAAGGTAACAACAAAATGCTGTGAATATAAACAATAAACAAGTGGAGGCAGGCAGAGCTGCGGAGGAGAGCGCTCCAAGTGATAACGGAGCGGAGCACCAGTAGCCCCAAGAGAGGAGGAGCAGCCGCGCTCCCGCTCTTAAAAAACTATCTTTTTTGCGGGTTGCTCCTGCTCGCATCGTTTATCTGCGGCTTGATTAAAGAGAGGGAAAGAGAATAAGGTGCTGTTCCGGCGCCTATATAAGAGGCACTCGCACCTGGCGATCGCCATTAACGCGAGAAGCTTCCGACTTATCCACGAAAGGTGGAAAGTGCTGTAAGTTGTCGACTTGGGGGATTTTCCCATTACTAACAGTGCGCTGCCTCGAGTGGAAAAGTGAATACTAGTCAGTGACAAAATGAAAAGTTTCAAAGGATTCTTTTAATCAAAAGTGATATCATTTGAAAAAAAATAACAATCACTTCGTGATCAACGATGCACACATTTGAATTTCATTTTCAAATGTTTTTATTTTAAATTTAAACATTTTTAAGAAGTGACTTATGCTCCAAGTGATTCAACTGACTCTCTCTGCGGGAATGCGGTTCAATAATTTTCAATATTTCCATGGAAATTCGTGTGCATCAATTTTATTTAAAACAAAAAGCATTTATGGGCCATGTCTACCACGTAGCTTTTATCGCGCCAAACAAAAACAAACCACTAATAAAAATAGCTGAAATAGTAAAAGAACAAAAGCACGGCGTCATCGTGCGTCCACAATCTTTAGAATCGACCCATTAACCGTGAAAATTGTGGGATTGGAGGACATATAACACCTATTTTATTTATTGTGTCTGTTTCATGGCATTATCCTTATTTTTAGCATAACCGGCACCCCGGACACAGACCCGACCAATGTCCTAGGAAATCGATAGAGTTAGTACACACACACGACCAAAATGCAGTCAATGAAAGCCGATGAACTGCCGGAGAATCCGCGCGAGACGTCGAACATCTTCTCATCCTTAATGTTCTGGTGAGTTTCAATATACAGATACATCTATATAAACTTCTTAATTATTAATACCTTTAACCCTTTAGCTTCGCCATGCCCACATTCTTCAAGGGACGCAAGAAGACCCTGGACGAAAGCGATTTATATAGGGCCCTGCAAGAGCATAAATCAGGTGAGTTTTCGATTGGATTGGACTCCTCCTACATTGTTCCCCAAAAAAGATCTGTGAGTAATTGCGCTTTAGTGGTAGAGTACCCGAAAGAGCAAACCTTTCGACGTTGGCGTGCCTTGCATAATAAGTGAGGGGCTGGATCTCGGGCCCAAGATAATTTATGGCTATATCTGCCGGCCAGTCGATAATCAAATTAATTGAATTATTAAATGGAAATCGCTAAGCCAGCTCCTCCGATAAGTTCGTTTAGTTTCAAGGAGTTTGCCCTTATCAGCACGTAACTGAGATTAAGCCATACGTGACGTCATGTGGCCATAGATCTAATGAGATGGAACGAAAGTGGGCATAGGTACAGGTGACTAATAAGTGGGACGGACACGCTTTCCACCACGTCCTCGGGTGCAATGATCGAGTTTCGAGTTCTCTGCCCTTTGGCCAACGGCAAAGTGGGTTCTGAAGATGGACATTAGTCGCGTGTGAAATCCCTGGTACCCGAACCGTCAAAGTCTCTTCCTAGCCGTGGGCTGCGGGCTGTAATTTATATAATCAGCAAAGCGGCATATTTACCACACTATCTATAGCATTCAGGCACTCCCCAAATGAAGTGGCCGGGAGACACTTCAAGGCGCCCGACCAATGCGATTAGATATGGCTTAGCATGCGTCCACCTTTGCTGTCCGAAACGGCTTTCGGTTATTCCATATGTCCGAACCTCGAAGGATCAGGCGAGCGTTGAAGGGCTCTCCTCTTCTACGAATGAGGAAGTTGCGATTAGATTCCCCGCATATCTCTCTCGTCTGGCTTATTGCTATATGGCATTACTCGTTCATTGAGATCTTCAAGCGGAACTATAATCCGGGCGATAAGATAGCCCTTGGATACGCACATTCTGCACCATCATTCATTGAATTATACGATCCACAGCGAGGCATGATGGGAATGATATCCAATCTCTGTCACTTTTAGACCTTTGATTTCCACATTCAAATCTTTGACAACTCTGATATCTTTGACAGCGTCCGCTTGCCGCAATTAATTGAATTTACTGCCGTATATAATTGATAACACTTTTTGAACACCCCCGATATATACGCAATTAGCTATCTCAGGCTTATTTACTTATAGACTTATAATAAATGGGCACCTAGAGATACTGCATTGAGTGGATCGAGCCATAGGACTTATGCAATGCAAACAATAATAGCATAGACATATCTGTGCAAATATTTATATACATTTATATATGAGAGCCAAAAATGGCGACTGAGGAACTTTAGCTTTTGTTTCAATTGCTCCTAATCGGTGTGCTATCTAAGCCCTCAAGGCTTTAGTGCGGAAGTGCCGGAATCAATCGAACCCCCGAAGGGAGGCAAGGGGATTCTCCCGGCCGATAAGATCGATTGGAGTAACTGCAGCTGCCAGCTGACCGGGATTTGCGTTTGTTGCCAGCCATAATTCACGGTCTAACCAAAGCACTTCCATTGACAATTTACTGGATTTATGGTCCCTGGTTACGGCAGCAATGATATGGCAATTGACTTTACCCTGAGTTACAGTAGCGCAACCTTACATTCTTGTGTATTTCTGAACATGACTGAATGTGGCAGCATGGATCCTTGTTTTTAACTAATGGAGTATTTATAAACTGGATGTATTCCTTAAAGTTAGTGAAAATTGAAATCATGCACTTGTAATTCCTCAATCTAAATTCTGTGAGAAGCTACTGTCTAGACATGTTGATACCAATCGGCATCATCATCGGATCATAAAGCAAATTTGCGGACTTGACTTCTGACAAGTTGGCCAAAATGCTTACGAAGAAGTTTTTAAATATTCTTAACAAACAGATGACGAAAAGTCTGCTATCATCAAAAAGATTACGGTAATTATATGGCTTTAACGCAGAACCTTCGTACAAATCTTTATATTACCTGTAAAATGATAAGTGGTATTTCACAGCCAATTTAAACAATGAGAAGTTCAAAATTAGAACACATTATCTGCACTAATATAAATGACTGAACATATTTTTAAACCAAAGCATCATTTACCGAATCCGATGAAGTAGATTATAAATAATAATTATTCTAGGAAGTGCATTATAATTCAAAGCAAAATAAAGAATCTGCCACAAATGAACTCTCTTCTCGGTTGTTTGTTTTGGAAGCAACTTCAAACGCATAGAATCTTGGCATCGCCAAACCAGACCATATTTTTTCATAGTCAGAAATAATTTATTGCCTTCACTGGCAATGGGTGCACTGTGTTGATATCTCAATCTCCATGCTTTCCAGATCACCTGGGCAGCAAGCTGAGCGCGGCGTGGGAGAAGGAGGTGGAGAAGAAGCGCAAGAAGAAGAAGACCCCCAGCCTGCTGAAGGCCTCGATGAACGTGTTCGGCTGGCGCCTGGCAACCCTAGGCCTGGTGCTCTTTATCTTGGAGATCGGTTTCCGGTAAGCTGCCTGGCCCCGCCCACTGGCAGATTTCTAAATGATTTATTTATTTATTATCCCTGTTCCCTGTTCCTCCAGAGTTACCCAGCCCCTGTTCCTGGGACGCCTGGTGGCCTACTATGCGGACACGACCAACCAAGAGGGCGATAACCAGACAAAGGCCTATCTCTACGCCCTGGGCGTGATCTTGACCAGCGCCTTCAACGTGCTCTTTATGCATCCGTACATGCTGGGCATGTTCCACGTCGGCATGAAGGCCAGAATTGCCATGACAAGTGAGTTGGAGTTGGAGTTGGAGCAGGGAATGGTTCTTTATTGTGACACATGAATAATGATCGCCCTGCAGGCATGATATATCGGAAGGCGCTGCGCTTGAGCCGAACGGCACTGGGCGACACCACCATCGGTCAGGTGGTCAATCTCATCTCGAACGATGTGGGCCGGCTGGACGTCTCCGTCATCCACATGAATTATTTATGGCTGGGACCCGTGGAGATTGGCATTATCACATATCTCATGTACAGGGAGGTAGGTTATCTATCTACGCTGTTTGCCACTTAAGAAAAACACAAAGCTTCCTGAACTCGAGTCAAGTTGCTTGTTTAAAGGGAAAACATTGTAATTTAATGATAGCTTTAATCTATATATAAACCGATTTACCAGCAAATCATTTAAGCTTCTTCCCTTTTACAGATCGGGATCTCCGCCTTCTTCGGCGTAGCCGTGATGTTGCTCTTTATCCCCCTGCAGGCGTATCTGGGCAAGAAGACCTCGGTGCTGCGATTAAAGACCGCACTGAGAACGGATGAGCGAGTGCGCATGATGAACGAGATCATCTCGGGCATCCAGGTGATCAAGATGTACGCCTGGGAGATCCCATTCAGCAAAATGATCAACTATGTGCGCACCAAGGAGATGAATGCCATCCGAAATGTGAACTATATCCGAGGCACGCTGCAGAGTTTCATCATGTTTGTGACGAGGATTTCGGTGTTTGTCAGCCTGGTGGGCTTTGTGCTGCTGGGAAAGCTGTTGACCGCCGAAAAGGCCTTCGTGATCACCGCCTACTACAATATCCTGCGCAACACCATGACCGTTTATTTCCCCATGGGTATCTCGCAGTTCGCAGAGCTCTTGGTCTCGATCAAACGTATCCAGACCTTCATGCTGCACGAGGAGACCAAGGTGCGGGACAAGTCGGAGGATCTGGATGAGCAAAAACTGGGGAAATCGGGCCTTATTGCCGATCCGGTTCTGGCACAGGCTACTGGAGTCCTCAAGCCCGAGAACCGGCGCAGCAGTGCAGCGGAGCCTGGTATCAACATCAGCAAGCTGAAGGCCAAGTGGGATCCGAAGAGCACCGACTACACCTTGGACAACATATCCCTGAAGTTCAAGCCCCGCCAATTGGTCGCGGTCATTGGTCCAGTGGGCTCCGGCAAATCCAGCTTGATTCAGGCTGTGTTGGGTGAACTGAATCCAGACTCTGGCTCAGTAAAGGTCAACGGCACTCTGTCCTACGCATCCCAGGAACCTTGGCTCTTTACCGGCACCGTGCGTCAGAACATTCTCTTCGGTTTGCCCATGGACAAGCACCGCTATCGCACCGTGGTGAAGAAGTGCGCCTTGGAGAGGGACTTCGAGCTGCTACCGTATGCGGATAAGACCATTGTGGGTGAACGAGGAGCCTCACTCTCCGGCGGTCAGAAGGCGCGCATCAGCTTGGCCCGAGCTGTTTACCGGAAGGCGGATATCTACCTGCTGGACGATCCCCTCAGTGCCGTGGACACGCACGTTGGTCGTCACTTGTTTGACCAATGCATGCGAGGATTCCTGCGAGAGGAAATCGTGCTGCTGGTGACCCATCAACTGCAGTTCCTGGAGCAGGCCGACGTCATAGTAATCATGGACAAGGGCAAGATTAGCGCCATGGGCACCTACGAGTCCATGTGCAAGAGCGGCTTGGACTTTGCCCAGATGCTGACGGATCCCAGCAAGAAGGACGAGGGTGCCGGTGATGCAGCCGATAAGAAGAGTCTTTCCCGGCAGAATAGCAAGCTGCGAGACCGACACGGCAGCATTTCGTCCATGGAGTCCACCGCCGAGTCCTTGGCAGCGGAGTCGCCCATGCAGACGCAGGAGGCTCGCGTAGAGGGTCGCATAGGAATGAAGCTCTACAAGAAGTACTTTGGGGCCAATGGTTATGGACTGTTTATTGTGTTTGCCTTCTTCTGTATTGGTGCCCAGGTGCTGGCCTCTGGTGGTGATATCTTCCTGTCCTACTGGTGAGTTTACTTAACTATTATTATAATTAATTAGTTTTAATAAATGAATGAATGACAGGGTGAACAAGAACGGCGAGGCCGAGCGGGATACATTTATGGCCCGTCTTCGTCGAGCCTTCCCCGAAACCCGCATCAACGCAGACACGGATCCCATCGATATCTATTATTTCACCGGCATCAACGTTTCCGTGATTGTCTTCTCCCTGGTTCGAAGCATGTTGTTCTTCTACCTGGCCATGCGCAGCTCCACAACCCTGCACAACACCATGTTCCAAGGTGTGACCCGGGCGGCAATGCACTTCTTCAACACGAACCCCTCTGGCCGTATCCTGAACCGTTTCTCGAAGGACTTGGGACAAGTGGACGAAATCCTCCCGTCCGTGATGATGGACGTGATGCAGATCTTCCTCGCCATCGTGGGTATCGTGGTCGTCCTGTGCATTGTCAATGTCTGGTATATCCTGGCTACTATCTTCCTGGTCATCATCTTCTACATTCTGCGAGTCTTTTATCTGAACACGTCCCGAGATGTTAAGCGCCTCGAAGCTGTCAGTAAGTGGAGAAGCTTTAATTGTGTTTAATAGTTGTTGTGTTTATTATTTATGTTTAATAATACCTACGTCTTCCACAGCTCGATCACCCATTTACTCTCATTTGAGTGCGTCCCTTAACGGCTTGGCCACCATCCGAGCGTTTGGAGCGCAAAAGGAATTGATTGCCGAGTTTGACAACTACCAGGACATGCACAGCTCCGGCTACTACATGTTCCTGGCCACGAGCAGAGCCTTCGGCTACTGGCTAGACTGTGTGTGCGTCCTCTACATCGCCGTTATCACGCTGAGCTTCTTCCTGTTCTCCCCGGAAAACGGCGGAGATGTGGGCTTGGCCATCACCCAGGCAATGGGCATGACCGGTATGGTGCAGTGGGGCATGCGACAGTCGGCAGAGCTGGAAAACACAATGACGGCGGTGGAGCGCGTTGTGGAATATGAGGATTTGGAGCCGGAAGGTGACTTTGAGTCGCAGCCGAAGAAGAAGCCGCCAAAGGACTGGCCAGAGGACGGAAAGATCGTGTTCGACAACCTGTCGCTGAAGTACTTCCCCGATAAGGCGGCTGACTACGTGCTCCGATCCCTGAACATTGCCATCGAAGGGTGCGAGAAGGTGGGCATCGTGGGACGCACTGGTGCTGGAAAGTCCTCATTAATCAACGCCCTATTCCGGCTGTCCTACAACGAGGGCGCAATCTTGATCGACAGGCGCGACACCAACGATTTGGGACTACACGATCTGCGCAGCAAGATCTCGATTATTCCCCAGGAACCGGTACTCTTCTCGGGCACAATGCGCTACAACCTGGATCCCTTTGACGAGTACAGCGATGCCAAGCTATGGGAATCTTTGGAGGAGGTGAAGCTCAAGGATGTGGTGGCTGACTTGCCCAGTGGCTTGCAAAGCAAGATTTCCGAAGGCGGAACCAATTTCAGCGTGGGTCAGCGCCAGCTGGTGTGTCTGGCTAGGGCCATCCTCCGTGAAAATCGAATCCTGGTGATGGACGAGGCCACGGCCAACGTGGACCCGCAGACGGATGCTCTCATCCAGACGACGATTAGGAACAAGTTCAAGGACTGCACAGTGCTCACCATTGCCCATCGCCTGCACACGGTAATGGATTCCGACAAAGTCTTGGTTATGGATGCCGGCAGGGCAGTGGAGTTCGGCTCGCCTTTCGAGCTGCTCACAACCAGCGAGCAGAAGGTGTTCCACAGCATGGTGAAGCAGACGGGCGACGCCACATTCGATGCTCTGCTCAAGGTCGCACAAAAGGTGGGTTAACTCTGAAAATATCGTAGTATTTGTCTCACATTTTGATTTCCAGGCCCATGAGGAGAACCTGCGGCTGAAGAAGGACTCTTGACATTTCGCCGTTCCGAAGGCCTTCAAAGACTACATACTTAAGATACTGGAACCAATTACGAATCATCCAGCGGCCAATGCGGGCATCCAGAAGACCTTTCTCTTTGCAGAGGCCTCCAAGCAGAAGTTATTAGGATAGCACAGTAGTAGCGGCGGCAACCACAGCAGCAAACACCCGCACTGAGCAGCCGCCGAGGAGTTTTTTTTTACAATTTTAATGTACAAATCAAATTAATTGTTAGTTATCAGGTGTATAAAACTAAGAAACAAACGATGGGAAATCAAACAGCAAGACAATAAGCTGAAGTTGGAGGAGTATATGGCGGCGTCCACCAGCACAGTTTTTAATCAGTGATCCTTAGGCTTTGCTTTGAATATATTTTGGACGGAAATGAAATCGGCAATGCTAAAGACAATAAGCTAATCCCAATCCTTTTTCGATTTTGTAAAATAATGATGACAGATTGTGCTGGTAGACGTCACCAATGTTTTTATACCTTAAAAGAATAGAAAGAAATGTAAAGGAAATTGTGCAATAATTAATTTTAGCTGAACTTTTTGCATTGGCCTTCAAAAGGTCGCATTGCATTTGTATTATGTGTTCCAGTAAAACGACAATAACAATCCCTAAAAACAAAACAAAATCACAAAAAAAAGAGATGAAGAATTCTATGAAATGTTACGCCTAGTATTAATATATGTGTGTGTTTTTTATAGTAATTTATTAATGTACAGGTATACAATAAATGTAACAGCTCGGTTGGTTCTTTTGTTAATCCATTAACTTTTTTATTTCACATTTGGCGCAAACTGTTATATACTCTAAGAAATTGTACGCATTTAACTCGAAAAGTATCTTCCATTAGCTGCAAAGCCCTCCTAGAGTTCACTTTTAAAACTAGAACAATATATATTTATAATATTATTAATATTATTACTGCCAGCGCACTTAGAGTAACGCAGACATGAGTATCTATCATTTATAGCTGATATATGTATGTTTAACTCGGCTTAGCTTTAGTTGCCCCCGACGACTTAGCTGTTCGGTATGTGTGTCATATATAAGATATAAATAAGTCGGCCTGCGCTTCTCCTTAAAAGACCAGGGACAGCCACGCGGCCATCAGGCAGAATCCTCCAACGGTCGCGTACGGTTGCAGCCGCTTCTCCCCAGTTAAGGCGCGGTAATACATGCAGCCGCTGAACAGCACCGTGCCAGCTGTCATCAATGTGCCAGTCTGTGGAGATAAAGTGGACACCATTACTCACAGTTTTATGTTGGATATTAATTAAATTATCTTAAACAAAACTTGAGCCAAACATACTAAAGAATTTATAGTGTAACAGCAAAAAATGATATCGCAAATCTTAAGATTTCAACATAGTGCTCAAAATATGAACCCAAAAAGCTGTTCTATTCTGTTTTTGGTGCATAAAATATTTCATTTAAATTAAAAATAACACAGCAAAGGCATCGTATATTTAAGATCAAAGCGTAGCGAAGACGAAAAGAGTTTTGTGTGCATATTTTGATGTTAGCTTTAGTTGTTGGCTTTAACCCGAACAAAAAGAGGGCGCAAAACATGCTCCATATTTTACTTATTGAATAAGGCTGATAAAAGGAAAAACAATTACAAAATAATAGCAAAAAAAAAAAACAGAAGAACCTATGCCTTTTTGGTACATTTTTAAATACAAATGTTTAATATTGAAAAAGAGAGAAATTAAGAAAATTCCTACACAACCCCGAACCCATATCAGCTATGAACCTGCTCCATATCACAAAGAAAAAAACAACAAATAATTAACCCAATTAATGCAAGTATACAAGTGTATCGTGTGTGGTATTGAGAATTACTTTGTAAGCTGCAATTAGTGGTTGTTGAACATTTAGCTTTAGCTTTGAAACATTTCATATACATCATGAATATACATAAACGTACGCATACCTATTATACATAAATATATATATCTATAGAAAGCGAGAAGCAGAAACCAAACTCATTCATAGCTCAATTTTTGTAATGTCAATCAGCGCATTAGACTAGCTAAGCAGGATGTCAATTATACGATTGTTGGAGTTTCGATTTCGATTCGAGAGTAACGCGAGTTGTTATAAATTCCGTTCAGAGATCTAACTTTACAGAGTTTATGTAAAACAACAAAACCATCAAACAAAAGCTTTACAAAATAAACCAAAAAACGATCCAGAATGATTTTATCTTGTTGGGATTATTCTGGTGGTGAGGAAAATTAATTTGCCTTAGTGATAAATTATTATTTTATCTAATTAAAAAATCTAGATCGGACTATATACGACTATTTAGTTTGAAAACATTTTTATCTACTTTGAGTTATGACTATTTTTAATATTTATAAAATGTTTGTTTTAATTAAATGAAAATCTCGACATTATTATATGTTTATGTAGCTGTCATACGAAGGATACATTAATACCAAAGTAATACGAAAATTTACGTAACTTTGTTATCTTTTAAATTGAAAATACTACATTAAATAGCTATAATTTGGATGGATTTGCAAACTGCAAACTGAAAGGGTATGCCAACTTCGGCGTGCCGAAGAAGTTTTATTCTCACATTTATATAACTGTTCTTAACGATCTTGGCTTTCAACTTACAAGCACTGGAAAGTGTGCCAGGGGCATGGCCATCAACGCGAAGGAGTGCAGAAAGTGTATGCGATTGGCTACATCGGCTAGGGCCTGCGAGTCCACCTGCTCCTTGGGGTCACCGATGTCCTTCAGTATGTACTTGCAGTAGGCGCCCATGAAAATGGCCGACGCTCCGCTGATCCCGGCCAGCCGCACGAAATTGTAGTGGCAACCGGCGAGGACGTACATGGATGCGTGCGGATGCACGTACTGGTGTACAGACGGTTGGATCGACATGACGGAATCCTGCACTGAAAGCTGCTTTGGACGCAGTCCCTGCAAGCGAGAAATGATAATCAGAGCCTGGAGCCTGGGGAGCCCGGAGAGTCCGCGACACTTACGATAGTGCGGAGCAGGGCGGATCCCGTCGACATGACCATCTTGCTGACAGGATTGCCCAGGGTGATGTAGTCGATTGTGTCGCCCAGTGACATGTTTATGTTTCTGTGTGAAATTGTTTCTCAAACTCCGTTTGGCGCTGGTCAGAACAGCTGCTTCTACAAAAATTTTGACGCACACAGACCTGGTGTTGCCAGATCGTCGGCTATCGTCGATGTGTCCAACGGTTTTTCTCTAGCACACTGAATTTCACTGAATTTATTCTCGATTGATGTAAAACAAACAAATTCTACACAGTTTTCGAAATAGTCAACTAATGCTTAGGATTCCAGATCAGAGAAATATAAGATTTTCCGACTTTAAGCCATGGGGCTGTCAATAAGGCTTGAATTCACCAGAAAAGAGGTCTTCGGATGAATTTTTGTGCATGTTCAATTTGGTACTTTCACAATCTTGATGTTTGTGATTTTTAGATTCCAATCCATAATAAAAAGCACCTTTTAACCCAAGACGAGCAATTTTAAAATAAAAACGAAAGTTTAATACCGCTTTATATACAAAAATCTTTCGATAAATATTCGCGTTCCGATAGTTAAAATCAAAGTTCAATCGCAACTGATATTTTCGGAAGGCCTGGCAACGCTGCGAACTGACCGCTACGGCTACACTGAAAAATAATTCGTTGCTTATTCGACGTATTTTTGCCGGCTCTGTGAAAAAGAGACAAACTGCAAAAACTGTGATTTAATTACTCTTATCGGCCGATCGGTGAGTAGGTCGGGGCGTAAACCCTTCAACGCTGAAACAAAGCAAAGCTGTCGCTGACCATTTCGCTCTCTTCTTCAGTTCCAGCAGAACAGCCGAACAATGAATAGTGCAACTCATTGCGCATTTTTAATTGCGGCGGCCGTAGTCGTCGTCATAAGCAGTGCCGCCGGGGAAGGGGAGCGCCCTGCCTATAGACGAAGCTTCATCAATCCCTATCCGCGGTACCGGTACTTCGAGGACGGCGTCGATCCTGGTGAGCCTCTCTTCCTCACGCCGCTCATCAACAATGCCTCCATGCCCAAGGCGGATGTGCAGAAGCTGGCCCGCGTCACCGGCTCGCAGTTCCATGGTGTGGAGAGCTACTCCGGCTACCTAACCGTCGATCCCGGCTACAACTCCAACATGTTCTTCTGGTACTTCCCTGCCGAGCAGGAGCCGGAATATGCCCCAGTGGTTCTGTGGCTTCAGGGCGGTCCAGGTGCCTCTTCCTTGTTCGGTTTGTTTACGGAAAACGGTCCCCTTGAGCTGGACAGCCATGGGAAACCGCAGAGGCGTAACTGCACCTGGAGCAAGACACACAACCTCATCTATATCGACAATCCCGTGGGCACCGGTTTCAGTTTTACCGACAAGGAGGCTGGTTACGCCAAGAACGAGAAGGATGTCGGCCGCAATCTTCACGAGGCCGTGATGCAGCTGTACGAGCTGTTCGAGTGGAGCAACTCCACTGGGTTCTGGGTTACGGGCGAGTCCTATGCCGGCAAGTATGTGCCGGCCTTGGCTTACCACATCCACAAGGTGCAGAATGCCATCGAGACGCGCGTCTATGTGCCGCTTAAGGGCGTGGCCATCGGTAACGGACTCTCGGATCCGCTGCATCAGCTCAAGTACGGCGACTATCTCTACCAGTTGGGTCTAATCGATGACAATGGCCTGCGGAGTTTCCACGAAGCCGAGGCGAAGGGGGCCGCCTGTATCGAAAAGCACGACATGGAGTGTGCCTTTGACGTTTTCGACTCACTGATCAACGGGGATCTAACGAACGGCTCACTGTTCAGTAACCTTACGGGCTACAACTGGTACTACAACTACCTGAAGACGCACGACGACGACGGTGCAGGACTTGGCGACTTCCTACAGGCCGGCGCCACTCGTCGGGCCATCCATGTGGGCAACAAACCGTTCCACGATCTGGACAAGGAAAACAAGGTGGAACTCCATCTGAAGAAGGATGTCATGGACACCGTTGCTCCCTGGATTGCCGAACTTCTGGCCCACTACACTGTGTGCATCTATAGCGGCCAATTGGACATAATCGTGGCTTATCCGCTGACTCGCAACTACCTCAACCACCTGAAGTTCCCGGGCTCTGACAAGTACAAAGTGGCTCCTCGAGAGATCTGGCGCATCGATGGGGAGGTGGCTGGTTATGTGAAGCACGCCGGACACTTGGTGGAGATCATGGTGCGCAACGCTGGCCACATGGCTCCCCACGATCAGCCCAAGTGGCTGTACGAGATGATCAACCATCTCACTCATTACAAGCACTAGGAGTTGGATACTCGCAACCATTGGCTGTCTTTTAAGTCCTATATTTTGAATTTCTTTTTTGAATAAATAATGTTGAATTTTAAAATAATCGACCGAATTTTTGTTAAACATTTTCAAGTGATTTTTCCTCGCTTTTCAGCTTCTTTTTATAAGGAACCCCCTTGCTCTGTTCATAATCTCGATTAAAAACACAAAAATCTAATAAGTAACAACGTTTTTATGAATAAATTTACTTACAAAATTAACAACTACTATCTACAGGCCCCTTGAATCCCCTGGCCACCAGGAAGTGCTCCGCAGAATCACCGCGACTGGCACGCGGTTTAACTCGCTTCACCTTCTCATAGAAGCGCAGCATGTCGCGCTCCAGCTTGGGTACGTCTCCATTGTCCCACACCTTGACCACCAGATGGGCCTGGGGCGCGGACATGGCCAATGCGAAGCGGAGTACCTCGTAGCAGAGGTTCGTGATGCTCTCCTGGTCAAGCATCCGCACGCCTGTGGCATTGGGCGCCATGTCGGAGAGCACACAGTTGACCCTTCGCTCGTTCAGTGACTCCCGCAATCGCTGCTGCGCCTTGGAGCTGGTGAAGTCCATGCCGCCGAAAATCGTGGCCCCGGGAACCGCATGGAAGTGCAACAGGTCGATGCTGAACACTGCGCCCAGTGGCGCTTTTTCCTGTTTGCCACTTGCGTTGGTCCGCTCCACGGCCACTTGGGTCCAGCTGCCGGGTGCAGCTCCACAGTCCAGAACCGTGTCTCCAGGACGCAGGATCCCGTATTTATCGTCGATTTCCAGCAGCTTGAATGCACTCCGGCAGCGGTAGTTCATCATCCGGGCCTTCTCCACGTACGGATCGGCCAACTGGCGGGTGAGCCACTCCTGGGAGCTCTTGCTGCGGCCCTTGAGGTTGCGCGGCTGCTGTTTGGCATTGTTCCCGACGACGTTCGTGTGGAGTAGGCGTTTAAAAACAAAATTACCCGTAAAAACAAGCCGCATTGTTTCGATAACTGTTAAATATCGATAATGGTTCGGTGTTGCCACTAGAACCTCTCTGCTGGTTAATTATTTTGATCGCTGCACGCTAGGGTCACACTAAAGTATATTTCAACAACCAACCAACGGTCATACTACTCAAACCACTCAACATGGCGAATAATGGAATTTTTTGAACGCGAGTGCGAAGAAAATGTTAATCAAAACTCAGCTACAGCTGCCAAAGTGTCCCCAGATTGAGGAGCAATAAAAGAGGCAATAACATGCCAGAAACAACAAACCAAGAGTGACTGCGAGTGCAACTGAAAACGGAACGGAAATCGCAAAATTTGATCACGGGCCCCTCTCTCTCACACGCTCTTTCTTACCCCACCCACCCCCGACCGGCTGCCGGAGCGCCCAGTGTTTTGCAAAATGAGATTCTGCGTTGTGGCTTATTGTTGCGTGTTTTTCTTGCTGTTCAGCGGGAATATTGCATCAGCTACTGCCAAAGCAAAACAAACCGACTCGGCAGAAGTCGTGAGCAGCGGCGAGGATGACAAGACGGTGAGTGGACCTGAACGTGAACGCAGGGACATGGGGGCGGTACGCATGACCCACTAAGGGTGGTGGACAGTAGCCTATCAATTAATATTTCATCACGCCGCCGATACATGTTGGTCAAATTAATAAGCCACCTTTTCCTCCCCCCCCCCGCAGGACTGCACGGACCTCGCCCGCGACGAAGAGGCCCTCATGGTATTCTCCACTCTGGGCGGAGGACTGACGGCCATCGATCCGGTGACCAGTGAAATACGCTGGACGATAGCAGATGGTAATTACGCGCACCACTTAAAGGTTTTCAATTTGCCACTGCACCCCCTTTTTCCGAGTTTTCCAGCGTGTGTGGGACTTGACACATGTGTGAAATGGGAAGCTTTGGGGGGAAGTAGGTTGTTAATTACGGGAACCTATTTTGTGCAGTGATTTTTCAACGATTTTTTGTATTTTTAGGGTTTCCATTGGGTTTGCAAAAAACGGTTACAAGATCAGTTATTTACTTCATACTTGTCACACGATAAGGCTAAAATACTACCCAGAAAACACCTAAAAAACTCGTTAAAGTTGCAAAAACAATGTAATTTGCATTGCAAATTCTGCCTTAACCTGCGCGTATAGATAGCAAAACCATTAAACATACACATTGCCAATTATACAATAGTTTTCCTATAATGGAAGAAGTGTTCTACTTCCCCAGACTGCGTTGCACTCGCAATTTAAAGTGCGAAATGCGTTTCACAAACATGCGGCTCTCGATGAGCTCATCAGTACAGTACAGATGTTGTCGCTAGGATAGGAAAGATCTTTCTCCCGCCCCTCTGGAGCTCTATTATTTTCAGTCTCATCGCTTTTTGTGTTTTGAACGGTGCCTATAGGCCTGATAACAGACCCACGTATATACGCAATCTCGACAGCCGTTCTCCGGCACACAATTCCTCCAATTAAGTGTAGCCGCGATACCGCCACCAGTTGCTCATACCCTTCCTGTAGTGGGTGGTTGGAACTTTGGAACCATTTTCCCTGCCGTCTAGTTTAATGAATATTTTCAATATTTATCAGCGTGACGTATTGATTTTCAATGGCAACAACGAGTTAATCTGCCCCTCGAATAGCTTGACCCTATAAAACTCGTAAGATTTTAGCCAGATACATATATTGACATGAGTCACAAAGACCAAATACGAGTTACTATCAAAACGATTAAAGTGGTTGGCGGGTGACTGACATAAGGTATTAGCATTCGTTATTAATTTGACGTCTACGTGTTTACTTAATAATATGGAAATATAATTTCTAATAATACTAAGTGTTTTCCATTACTAAAAGAGCATTTAGAATTCACGCTTGTGTGAAGCATTCAAACATTTTTTATTGACTTGTTTCCTAGTTCTCTTAGGCTCCCGCTATTTATAGTACTCTCGGGTTTTCTGATTGTATTCCGTTTTCAATTCTTTAATTTTTTGATAAGTATTAATGGAAAACTCCGTCACTAGCTCCAAGTTTTAAGGCATAGGGAGTATGCCAAATGACTCCCTGGGCAATAATTAGGTTTTCCCCCTACACACATGCTTTATTTAAACATTTTTTAATACCGAAAAACCCACGCCCCGTAAAGATTGTTTTATGTGATAGCACTGCACAGTACATGCCCATATGTATGTCCGTTCGTATTATTAGATATTTCATGCTGCCCGCTTGTCGTCTGCCTTCGTGGAACTGCAAATGATTGAAAATTCAGGGCGATAGACATGTGGACAGCATCTGACCTGCGGTTCCAAATGATCCGCATCCCAACTACAGAAGCAATGGAAAAATACCTCTTTTTAGCGACAGTACAGTGAGTTGTTCGGGCCAATAATTTGTTTTTGATACGCGGTAATTACGCCCAGCATGGAAGATCAGCGTATCGATATGCCCTCGGTTCTATTACCTCATCACAAGAGGGAATCAGGTTTTGTCTACCGACTACCGCTAGCTAATTAGAATGCCTATGCTAATGAAAGTGCTGCCGAGGCGGGTTAAATGACCTGCCCCAGAAATTGTGGCAACGGCAAAAACACTCGGTTAATGCCAAGAACTAATTACTGATAAGGATGGGTAATACTCAAAATTGTTTGCTTTCATTACTCGATATTGGTTCGAATTGTTGGGACCCTTCAGAGGGCTTGGTAATATATACAATTTTGCTAAAATTATTCCCTCATTATCGTGGCGGGCACTTGCATTCGCCAAGTCATAATTTAACACTGTTGCTTTAGGCGAATCGTTGGCGATAACAGAAATTGCCAACACGCCGAACCGGCGACGTAAACAGCGTGGAAATAATCCGCCTTGACTCTCCTCAGGTCTATGCTTCTTATTTATTCAACTGTTGTTTGGCTTGACATTGTCTCTCGCGGCAAAACGCGCCTTATTTAAATTTATTTGGGAAAATAAATAGTTGTTTCATTGAATATTGTACTAGAAGCTGGTGTGTGCATGCTTCGGTGTTCTACCAAGGGGTTATTTCGTAGATTACACGGCGTTTCCCTTATATTGAAAGTACAACAAGATAAGCCTTATCGAGAACGAGTTCCAGTAATAATTTATTGCACTCGCTTCACTTTAGTCTGCCTCGAGTTACTCGCTAGAGTTTGGTGTCAAGAAATAAAAGGGAATTATATTTTTTGTGTAATGTATGCTCCAAATAGTTAGCTAAAAGGGGGGTTTCCCATATCAAACAGGTTAAACAGTAAAGAACTATTAAATAAACAAACTTTCAAAGCTATTTTAAGCTCAGCCACTTAAATTATAATAACAGCAATCTTATATAAGGCAAGGCAGCTGTAATATACTTACTTTTTAATACATGTACATCTATTAACTTACTTACAGAACTGTAAAACGAGTTTTCCCCCTTAATAATTTATTCATTTAAACACGAATAAGGTTCAATATTGTCTATGTTTAACGATGCGTTGCACTTGTGCTTTACTTTATAATTTGTGACAGATAAGAATTATCATTATTCTAAAAATCCATTAAAAATAATTTCAATTCTGATTAAATTTAATGTTTGTCTCGTCGACTGTTGTTAGAATAATTATGTTTGTTTTCCCATTAAAATTGTTTTCTAAGAATTAATGTTAGCTTAGAGTAGGAATCTTTAACTATACTTTTTAGGTAAAGCTTTAATTTTAATTCTTAGACTTTGAATGTTGAGGTTTCCTGGCTCGCAACTACAACTGTTATTTATGAAATTAACTCTATTAATCTATATATTCCTCTCTTATTCTAGATCCCCCCATAGTGGCAGAACCCCAGGAGAACCTGCAGGTTCCCCACTTTTTACCCGATCCCCGTGATGGCAGCATTTACCAACTGGGTCAGATGGGTAGCCTTAAGAAGCTCCCGTACACCATTCCCCAGCTGGTGGCAAATGCCCCTTGTCGCTCATCCGATGGCATTTTGTATTCGGGCAAGAAGAGCGACACCTGGTACATGGTGGATCCCAAGACTGGCAGGCGGGAAAAGGTTATGGGCTTCGGTGACGCCAATATGGATGGCAAGGAGGGCGAACAGATTGGCTGGGCCACATCAAGAGCCATCTATCTGGGCCGAACCCAGTACACCGTGATGATGTTTGACAGTCTGGCCAAGGACAAGAATGCCAAGCCCTGGAACATCACATTCTATGACTATAATGCCCTTAGTGCCCCGCCTGAGCTGGCCAAGGAATATGGTAAGGAAAAAGAAGAATCTATAACTGGTAAAGGGTCTAATTATATTTTCTTCGCTAACAGAATACATCCATTTGACAACGACCAGCAACGGTCATATAGTAACCCTAGATCGCAAGCAGGGCAAATTTCTTTGGCAGCGGGATCTCAGCAGTCCCGTGGTAGCTGCCTTTCTTTTGGGACCGGATGGTCTGCTTAGTGTGCCTTTCACCACCGTCTCCGATGAGGCTTACCAGGCCATACTCGAAGAGTCCAAAACAGGGAATGTAAACACCGTCAAGCTATTGTAAGTGAAACAATGTATTCCTATTTAAAATGCACAAAATATTATTTTTTGTTGATAAATTATATAGAATATAGATCTCTAATTAATACCTTATTTTCTCTTTACCTTCTCAGCCAATCTCTTTATGTGGGCGAGCACCAAAAGGGCTTATATGCTCTGCCTTCGCTAGTGGACAAAAATACTCCGCGGATTTCCACGACGCCACCTATAAAGCTACTCGATGGACCCGCCGCCGGAGAGCAGTCGTCCAATAGCCAGGAAACAGATCCGCGAACCATTTATATTAACGATGTTCTGCAGGAGCATCCAGGCATCATGCTGGGACACTATAATATGCCCAATGAGGGTAACACTGGCAACCTGCAGCTATCGCCCACGCCGTCCAGCAAGGATATTC
Organism: Drosophila punjabiensis; assembly: GCA_008042585.1. NCBI lineage: Eukaryota > Metazoa > Arthropoda > Insecta > Diptera > Drosophilidae > Drosophila > Drosophila punjabiensis. The sequence goes on from VNJR01010873.1 coordinate 85,446, forward strand.
ACAGTCTGGCCACCATACACAACTATAACGATGGCTACGGATTGCTGGCGAATAATGAAAAGAATGCCGCCGATATTGGCGTCCAAACTGACCCGGAGCTGGTGGAAATCGGCATTGATCAGCGTGCGAATGGAAATACCATAAACCGGACCAAGACAATCATTCTGCAGAACAGCAACAAGGTTCAGGCCTTTATTAACGAGTGGTTTATGGAACATCCCAGCGGAAAAGTCCACCAGATCCTAATGGTAATCGTGCTGGGCATGATCGCGCTGTTCTGGTATACCTGCAGCACCATGAGGGAGTTGCAGAAGCAGAGCGAGAACGGCTCGAAAACCTTTGCTATTGCCCAGAACGGTTCCAATGGCAGCAACAACGCCAGCAACGGCAGCAATGCAAGTGCTCAGGATCTAGTTGACTTGGGCGGCGGTCAGGTGCGTGTGGGCAAAATCAGCTTCAACTCCAACGAGGTCTTGGGCAAGGGCTGTGAGGGCACCTTCGTCTTCAAGGGTACCTTCGAGGAGCGATTTGTGGCAGTTAAGCGGCTGCTGCCCGAGTGCTTCACCTTTGCCGACCGGGAGGTGGCCCTGCTCAGGGAGTCGGATGCCCACGAGAATGTGGTGCGCTACTTCTGCACCGAGCAGGACCGTCAGTTCCGGTACATAGCCGTGGAACTGTGCGCTGCCACTCTGCAAGATTATACCGAGGGGGATCGATCACTGGAGTTGCAGAATCACATCGATGTGTGGCAGGTGTTGAGCCAGGCGTCCGCTGGGTTGAGTCACCTCCACTCCCTGGACATTGTTCATAGGGATATCAAGCCACAGAATGTTCTGATCTCGCTGCCAGATGCCAAGGGCAAGGTGCGAGTAATGATCTCAGACTTTGGTCTGTGTAAGAAGCTTAATTTTGGCAAGACGAGCTTCTCCCGGCGATCGGGTGTTACGGGCACCGATGGCTGGATCGCTCCGGAAATGATGCGTGCTCAGCGAACGGTGAGTTGGGATTGGGATTTCCGGTTTAAGGATTTCTTTAAATAGAAAATAATATGTTTTCTTTTATTACTTGTGCTCTACAGACAACTGCTGTGGATATCTTCTCCCTGGGTTGCGTCTACTACTATGTACTGAGCGGAGGTCACCATGCGTTTGGGGACAATCTGAAGCGTCAGGCCAACATACTCTCGCACGAGTACAATCTATCGAAGCTGCGTGCCGAAGATGACACCGAAAACAGCCGAATTGTAAGCAATAAAATATTTCTTCACCTATATTTTTATTAAGAAACTTATTTTCTTTTCCAAAGGTATTAGCTGAGCAGCTGATTTCAGACATGATACACAAAGATCCAATGTCGCGTCCTCCAGCTCGTTGCATTGGCAACCATCCGCTGTTCTGGGATGAGCCCAAGATGCTATCGTTCCTCCAGGATGTCAGCGATCGTGTTGAGAAACTGCAATTCCATGCAGAGCCGCTGAAATCGCTAGAAAAGAACGGCCGCATCGTCGTGCTGGACGATTGGAATGCCCATCTAGACCCCATGATAACAGATGATTTGAGGAAGTATCGCGGCTACATGGGCGCCAGTGTTCGGGATCTACTCCGGGCTCTGCGCAACAAGAAGCATCACTATCATGAGCTGACCATAGCCGCCCAGGAGATGCTGGGCTGCATACCGCACGAGTTCACCAACTACTGGGTGGACCGCTTCCCTCAGCTCATCTCTCACGCCTACCACGCGTTCAGTATTTGCTCAAACGAGCCCATCTTTAAGCCGTACTACAATGCCGGCTATCACTTTTCGCGTCCGTGGTATTTCGACGCAGACGACGCCTTGTTCCCTATGCTGATGCGGGATCCAAAGCCGCTGCCCAAGATAGGCAGCCCCAAGAAGACGCCGCCACCTGCTAGCAGCCAGGCTCAGCAGCTGAAGCAACGGAAGGGTATCTACAACTTCCGTAGACCCAGCGATGAGCTTCCCATTTCGGGTGTGGGACTGCAGAGGAATCTGGAGCTGGATGGACCAGCGATGGAGGCGGAGGGCAAGCGGGACGTGTTTGCAAACTTCAAGTTTCGGCGCTATGCGAAGCCGGGAAACAATCGGAACTATGGCAAGGAGACGACGCAGGACAAGGAGAAGTACGTAAGCTGGACGCTGCCGCCTTCAGCGCAGGATTAGGGCAATTGACAGAAAGAAATAGAACTAGACGTTATAGTTTTAATCATTTATTAATTTTATTATTAATATTATAATTATTATTGATTTTAATTGTGCAATTTGTGTATATGCAACTATTCCAAAACGATTCCCAATTCAGTTCTAGCTAAAATATTCAACAATGAAGATGAAATTGAAACTATTTTGTATACCATAGTTGTAGCAATAAGAATGTAGTGTGTCGTCTGTCGAATGCACGCAATTTAACTGTGATAATTTTTAATTTTTGTTCAATGCCCAAGTGCAAGAAATTGATCTAAACGAATAGTTCGAGTTTTATAATTAGTAATTAGTCTTATTGAATATTTATCCATAAGTTTAAGTAGTTACCTACCCCAACATACACACACACACTCCTCTTTGACAAGCAGAAACTATACATATATTCTTAAAGCACTTCGTATTAACGTTAAGGAATGGAATGTTACAGTTGATGAACAACTAGATGCTTGACAACGATCTGCATTTTCTAACAAATCTTAAGTCTAAAAACATGAAAAACATAAATAAATATTTAATACAAATTTAACCAGAGCTTATGAAACTGGTTCCACCGTTTTGATCATATTACTTCTCTCGCAAAACGACCGACAAGAAGGTTCTTTTTGAAAGGAAACTGAAAAGGAACTCACTCTTGTTGAGTTTGCTTGTCTTGGAAAAGTGAGGGAAAGTGAAAACAATCGACGTTAAAAGAGCCAATTGAGAGCCGAGATAGAATAAAAGAGCGCAAGCATTTTGGGAACTTTACGTTAAACGAGAACCAACCTTGCCCTGCTTTGTATTATAATTTAGAAATATGATGTTACAGTTTATGATGCTTGACAACAATCTGCATTCTCTAACAAGTCTTAAGCCTAATTAAAAAACTAAAAATGCTAAATAAAAATGTATTACAAATTTTACAAAACAATTTTATTCGCACTATACATGTAAGTGTAACAATTTAAAACAATTTCTCCGAATATATTGGCTATGAGAGATGAGAGCTTAGAGTTCGTTCAATAACAAATTCATAAATAATTGGATGGATCAACAAATATTTATATAAAACATTATACTATACACGAGATTTTGTTTCTTTAGAAGAAGAAATAGATTTGTAACTAGAATTTGTTTCACTTTGGCCTTGTTGCACGTCGTTGTCATCCGTTGGTTGTACCGCTTAATTGGCCGACTTCATCATGGTCTTCATTTCGCTGCGCACGCAGTACTTGAAGGCATCCCAGCCCTCTGACTTGGCCACGGACTGCAAGCAATACGTTTAAGATTAGTTACTGCCCTTTCGCAGGATGGAGATTGGGTTGGATTGAGAAAGTGAAAAGTGGGGGGACACACAAAAATGGGAAGAGAAGCAGGAGAGCAAAAGATTTCTTCGTGGGATCCAGTGCCCACTGACCTCCTTTTCACCTTTCGGCGCGACTACCTCAATGGGAACCCTTACACGCTGGTCGGGGTCAACAACATCTTGCTAAGGAGAGAAAATACAACTCATGGCTAATCAACTTGGGCTTGGACTTTTAGCCTGGATCATATAATCGCAGCGCAGTTCGTTGTTAGACGAATGTGTGTTGTGAGTCATCTCCGACAAGTGATCGATCGGAAATGTGATAATGAGTATGTTTCACAAAAAAAGTAAAAAACAAAGAAATCTAAAAACAATGCAAAATAAGCAGTGCAGTGCAAAGACATGTCCTTTGCATTTCCAGAATGTTTTCCAAGGACAAACAAATACAAATGTGAAATATAAATAAAGTTCAATTCGGTGTATTATCAGTGTTTAATGGTTATTTTGTTTATGGCCAGATAAAAATAAAACTAATATTATGAATATGTTTAATGTGTATAATTAAAAGGTGTTCGGTTGAGTTAATATCTTAAAATCTAAACTAAATAATGAGTAAAAGAGGTAAACATTAAGCTTAAAGCCGATAAACGCTTACGGGCAAGACAACAACGAAACACACATGAGTAACACATTCAGCGAAATTAGGACATAAAGCGATAAACAAAACGTGCTTTAAATTATATTATAATTAAATTAAATATGAGTGTTCAGTGCCAAAGCGCATCGCTGTCGATGAAGTAGTCCAAGTGGCGGCAGACCCGATGCCGCCAGGCCACAAACATGGGGTACTCGGGCTCGTCATAGGCGTCCAGTGCCTCGTTGTAATCAAAGAAACGACCACTTACTTTAAAGCCGCGATGCAGGCGATCCTTCATAATGGCAATGAACTCCTTGTAAGACAGCAGTCCATCGCCATCGGCATCGAAGATGGCAAACACAGTGTCAATTAAGTGCGGACTCAGCTTGTAGCCGGTGCAGATCTTCACGGCACGCGAAAATTCATCTGCAAAGGGAGAGAATTTCATTAGAAATTATAAGTATTTTCGTTACTTTAAATATATATCTTTTATACCCTTCGATATAGCCCTATCAGCCAGCGTATACATGCGCATGGCGATCGTAAAGTCATCCAGATTGTTCAAGAAATGGCAAAAGTCACGGAAATCGTGGAAAGTGATGCCTTTCTCATCCTTGACGCGCTCGAGCAGTCGCTCCAGGAAGATATCGTACTCATCAGTGGCCAGATACGTGTACCGCAGCAGAATCTTGGCAAAGTCCAGCTCGCTGATGACACTGTTACCCTTGGAGAACTCGTGGAACTCCAGCTCCAACACCTCCGTCTGCAGGTTGTCCATGAATTTGTAGAAGTTGTCATAGTTAATCACGCCCGTGCCGCGTTTGCCAAAGAAATGCAGTTGCAGGGTGGTGGCCACCACATGGCGTCGCTGCAGACCCTCGTCATCGTTCACATAGTTTTGCTGGAAGAGATTGCGCACGAGAGCTGTTAGTTATCAATTGAACTGGGGATTACTTATTCGTTAGTCACACCAGGCTCAACATGCTTGGGACTCGGGAAGACCGTACCTCTGGGGGATTGGACTCTTGGTGCTCGGGGTCCTCCGGCTCTTGTTCGCCGTGTTTCTCCTTCCAAGCGCCGCTGAAAATGCGCTCCATCTGGGATTTTATATACATGCCGGAGTTGCGGGATAGTTTTATTTTCGGATTGCAGGATTTAGGCGTTAGGTTGGAGAGAAGAAAAGTTAGGTGGTTTAGTGAGGATCAATCACAGTGGTTGGTTTGGAGCGATTCTAGGGTGTAGGTCTGCTTGGTAAACAAAACGAAAAGCGCCAGGAACAGGAACGAAACTTAACAGAAACATAAGCTTATAAACGTGGAAAAGGTAAAAATTCAAAGCTAACAATCTGTAACATTAACTCCTTATGATAACATAAAGATAACTTAAAGCAAAGCCTGTACAAATTTGGCATTCGTACAAATAAAATTAACAAAACACAAAAAATCAACGGATAACTACGCTAAGCTTCTACATATGCTCCAAGCATACATATATATCGAGTTCTGTACAATTTTTGGGCGAAGTGTTCGCGAAGCCAAGCCAATATTTATGGAAATCTGTCTGTTGCTGATTGACTTACTAGACCCCTCTTGGGTTTTGGCACCGCCATGGGTTTCTTCATTTGGTTTTGCTCATCGAAGGAAACTAAACGCGATAGCTGCGATCGAGATCGTTTTCGGAGACCACAAACAGAATAAATTATACATAAATCAGGAGTTACAACCGAGAATTAACTAAAAATTACAATATAACTAAAGTGAAAATGGTGTGCAGCTTACTTCATCGCCCAAGGGCCAGCTATTTCACAAATTAGTTTTCATTATTCATAAATAATATCGTTAAATTATAAATTATAGCTAAACTTAATAAATAAAATGCTTACAATTTGCTTGGTTTGTGGATCGACATTTTGAATGTCTTTGAAAGCGCCGGCCAAAATGGAAATTATCTAATGATGTCAATGTTTTAAATGATATAAAATAATAAGTAAATCAAATCAATTAAGAAACTCATAGGAGGTATGAGCATTTGATGGGGGATAATGATTCCCTTGTATTTACCACTAGGAACTCGTCCCTGTCCACCCGCTGATTGCCATCAGTGTCGAACATGTTAAAGGCTATGCGGAAACCCGATTTGGGCTCTAAAAATAATTATTTGATTATTTGATCTTCACTTGTAAACCAGTATTACTTACTTGTCAAGATTGAGAGTAAGAACAAATATTCCGTATAGGAGACAATGCCTGAAAGAGGAATAAATGTTTACCGAAATGATATTAAAATTATATATACGAGAGGAAGCCATATTAAGCGCAGATGTAACAGGTAGTGCACCTTAAAATCTTAAGAAACTAGTTATAAATAGGTTGGGAACTGAAAGAACTGCTGCTTGTTAAGGGTAATTGAAGAATATTATATATTATAGATTTATTCCTAATATGTTTCGAAAACCCCCGAATCCTCTAATGTTACTCTCATACCTTTGTCTCTCAGATTTCGAAACAGTCGCGTGGAACCCTTCTTCAAAGCAGGCGTGCTCTCTTTGTATTTATCCACCTCATCACTGGAAAGTTGTCGCCGTTTCAGGCGAGCTGCGGTAAAAGTGCTCTTAATGAGTTATTTTAATTTATAGAAGTCAGAAATGTCTACTTACGTCTAGGCTCCTGCTCAACCACAGAGTCTAGAAAGTCCTGCGGGGTCATGTAGAGCTGATCATCAAACTCCACGGATGCAAACTTGATGAACCGACGTTCGCGGGCCGTAAGCTTTACATTCTCAAGCTCGATATCGTCGCGCTGCGGGATGGAAGATCGGAAAGGATTAATCAGGCCATCGATAAATGGTAACTTAATATGCCATTGTGCGTATTTGGTGGGGAATATATAATTGAAATAAATCAGCGAACGAGATCGCGACAAACCAAAGTTCCGCCGCCTGGTCACAAAGGCTAACCGACCGACAGGGACAAAAGCTGGGACTGCAATCTGGACGGTTGTGATCTGGTGACGTTTTGATTAATGCCCCAGGTGTGCTGCCTCAGAAATATTAATTTGATCCGGTTTGTCGTTCTCGGATCGCGAATTACATGTATGATCTGCATTTAATTCGAAGCCCAGAACTCAGACTTTTGACGGACGGCCGGACAGGATTCCCACGTCGACCGTTTGGCAAATAAAGTGTCAAATTGATTTGAGAACATGCTGTGACCGTGGATCCACCATAAATCTGACATTTAATGCCACCCACAACAAGTAATCATTTTCCCGCATGCTCGTAGACAGGCCGAATGACTCAATCGTACTTTATTTGTGGTGAAAAGACAACAACTCCCAGGCCATAACTCTCCCAGTGCCCGGGTCGGGTCTGTCCCCAAAAAAAAAACGATCCGAACAAAGGCCACTTTGAATGTTAGACATGTGCAGCAAACCCTCTGCGGCCACGCCCACGCCCCCAAACAATCTGAGACGGTTCGGGGACAATTCCTCATAAAAGCAAAGCTGACATCATTCCTCCTGCAGTTCACTGGGTACAGTAGTTCTCTATATAAATATATTTTATAAATTATAATTAACTGTATTTGCAGATTGTGAGGACTTTTACAAGTTTGAAATTTTTTATGATAATAAAACATCGTCAGAAAAATGAGTACTGATGAGGTTTCATTGCTTTAAATTGAAAGAGTTGTATTTTAATGACTAAATATATTTTCTCTTGATCTTACCTAAGCTTAATAAGAAAATTAATTTGTTAAGTAACTACTTTTATTTATTAAAATTTATTATATTCGAGAAATCTACATACATCCCATATATTTTCAAGCTCAACCACTGTCAACAGACTGTAGGCCAAGAACAAGGAGATTCGAAATGACTGCAGGCGCTGGATTTATAGGCAACAATTAAAACTCATTCATCATCATCAGGCGCAGTTGTCATAACACATGTCAGGGCCAGGCCAAAACCAAAACCAAAACCAAAACCGAAGCCAAAACTCAAGCCGCACTCAATGCTGCAACTCAAAAAACTAAAGCCACGCCCGCGTCTGGCACTGGGATATTGGTGGGTGTATCAAATCGGCAACCAGATCGATTGATAGATAAATTTCAGTAACTGGCGTTCTGTCAGCATTCGGGGCAGTGAGTTCTAGGACGAATCATTCGCCGCCTGCAGGTGCGTGGGCGTATCGGACTAACTACTTTGCCACTTCATCATGCATTTTTCAAGGTGTGTGGCATTGGCGCTGGAATGAGCATTTATTCCGAAAGGTTGCAGCCATGGGAGTTTGGAATTTTGTCGATCTCAAGATATGCTAATCTTGAAGGATTATTTGAAATCAAGGCAGAGATTCAGGGTAATTTTGTAGTGGAAGGAATTATGTGAACATCAAGCTAAAATATCTTTTACTAAAATCTAAAACTTTGATTCTGTCTTGTAAATAACGCCATGAATAAGCAAAATTCTCCTAGATTTATACATGAGGCTTTATGTTTATATATATTTATAGCTTTTAGCTACTAATACATAATACTACTAACCATGTTACAATAAAGACTTTTAGAAGATAAATCCTATCGACTTAAAAAAGTGTTACAAAAAGAACGTTTCAGAAACGGGGGGATATTTAAATGTTTAAAGTAACATTTTGAATATTAAAAGCTATGGATTAATTTAAATAAATGATTAGCGAAGGTAAAAAAAACGGATTTTTAAGTATTATATATGGGTGATTCTCTGAAACAGCAACCACGGCCAAAAAATTAAAAGTCGTCTAAAATGATTTTTGTCAACATAGTAACTTTAGAAAGTGTTCCAATAGATCAACTTTTAACGCCTTTAACGTGTTCTAAAAACATTTCAAAATATTCGCATGCATTTTCGCGTAAATGCGATTTTTCATCATTTTGATAAAAAATAGCATAAAAAAGAGCTTATTTTGATTTGATAAAAACAGCTAAAACAGAGGCATTATGCTTTAACTTTGGTTTCCTAACATCACAAGAAGAATGCAAAAAGTCGAAATAAAACGGATATATGATCCTCTTATTTACTTAAATATTAAAAAACAACATGCAAAGTATGATGGAACAAAGTGTCGCGTGCGAAATCGATAAAAATTCAATTAAAAAAAAAACTACTTAATATTTTAACATTATGCATAATACATTAAAATTAATTGCACTAAAATCTCTCATCAGGTTTTCCTAAGATCGGTGCTTGAACGGGTTTTTAAAAAAGTGACTTCTGTCGCGTGCGAATTCCATACATTTTGGTAAATTTCTCGAAATCGAAAAATTTTCCAAAATCGATCTTATCATCAATTATAGAGCTTACCAAGAGCTATAAGTTTCAAAACTTGTAAAATTAAGATAACGTCTTAGAGCATGTTTTTTTACAGTTTGAATGCGTACAAATGTCGCGTGCGACATCACAGAATTGCCCATATTCCTAATGACAATACTGTTCTATTTTCTCTCTGTGCACAGCGACACAATTCCGAATTCTGGGAGTTTCCCCCCCACCCACAAAAAGCTAAGCCCTGATAAGCAATTGCCGAATCGCTTGATGTAAATATTTAAACTTCACACCCCAAATCACATATAACACAAAAAAAGCTTATCGCACGCCACTCACGTCGACATGGCAGCCTTTTGTTGTTCTTGCTGTTGTTTTCTGGCTGGGCCTGCCCCAGAGACAACAATGTCAACAGGTTGTTGCCATTGCAACTCCATTGAACTTGGACACGCACAACGGCAACAACAACAACAACGTTACATCATTCATAGTCTGATAACGACCCTGAGCTCAATTTCTGTGAGCTCGTCTTTCTGCCTCTGAGTAAAGGCGAATAGAATTTACACGTCAAATTGATTTTAATGGCTAATTAAACGCTGATTAGATCGTAAAAACAAAACAAACACCGTGCAGCGAAGTTGCCGAGCAAAACAAAACGTAAAAAAACAGCTGATAGCAAAACACTCCCACCGCCCCGTCACGTCGAACGCACCGTAACGTAACGCAACGCGTCGACATGCCCCAAGCTAAAAATAGCTGCGCAGGTCTTTTTCTTCTAAATATTGACTTTTCCCCACCAGACACCTGGCACACTTGTTATCGCCTTTCACACTCCTTTACCATGCGTCGCTTCAGGCTAACAGCATTCACCGGATTTTCCGCAGAGCGCAGTTTGATGAAAGCCGCCAAAGCGGCCAAAGACAGTGTACTGCCGCCGAGAATGGTCAGAAAACGTCGAGTTTTCTGGCCCGGAAAACCGCCCGTTTGTGAAGATCCGCTGGCGAATCTGACCGACCGGGCAACGGACACGCCCACGCCCGATCGCTGCGTGATTAGGGAGCCACTTTTAACCGTTAATCTAGCAACTGCGCCCGCCATCGTGTCCGAGCTGTGACGAGGAAAAAAATTACTAGTGAAAAATAGAAAAAGACGTGATGTACGTAACGTAAGCTGGGATGCTACGTAGGACAATAGGGTTGTCAGCTGCACCCAAAAACATGGTTGTTGATGGTGAGTAATTTTGATGGTTTTTTTTTTGCTTTTAAGAAAATGATTATTATTTAACTTTTCACATCATGTAACCTCCATAACAATATTACAATAACTTTTTAAAATAAGAAATACACTTTTATCATAAATATTAAAATAAACGTAATGATGTGAGCTGTTAACGTAAGCATTACGGAGTTGCCAGATCGGCACGCAATTGCCAGAGGGCAACCTGGCGGGCATTTCAAAAAGAAATGAAAGAAAGTGCCATGTTCCTTTAACATATTTTTGCTTCTAAAAACTGCTATGTCTTGAAATAAATATTAAAACATACAAAATAGAAGAGATTTCCGACCCGGTTCCAGTGTATAAGTCAAGGGAATTACTTAGTAATTAGTTATTGAGTACGTTTATTTAGGTTTAGCTTTACAAGTAGGTGGAAACTGGATAGCGGCCTCGTTCGTTCTGCTTCCTCCGTCAGGATCTGCGTGCTGGGCTCCCAGTTCGGTGTCCTGGGCGATGCGTGTTGCCTCTCAAAGCCACGGAGCAGGATGAGAGAAGAGAAAATATCTCGGGAACCTTTCTGTCGACCGCGAGAGCGAGAAGAAACTATATCGGGAACCTTTCAGTCGACCGCGAGAGTGAGAGAAAATATCTCGGGAACCTTTCAGTCGACCACGAGAGCGAGACAACAATACTTAGCTAGGGAACCCCAGTTGGACTTGCGAACATGCTGTAAGTATGCTTTCCATGCAGAATCGCTCAGGGGGTACCCTCTTACCGTTTATGTAAAGCTCTCATTCGCTTTTATTAACGCGTGAGCGGTGTAATTCATGATGCAACCGTCGCTGCTCAGCTTAGCATAAAAGTCACCCTTACCGGTAAGAGGGAAGTTCATGGTGGCACCGTCGCTTCTCGGTTAGCATGCAATTGACTTTTACCAGTAAGACGGAAACTCATGGTGAAACCGTCGCTTCTCGATCAGCATGAAAATCATGCTCTCCAGGGAGCACGTAAATTAGGATCAACCGCGAAATAAAATATTTAGAATTTTTTTAAAATAATTTCTGTTTTTATTATATATTAAAAGGAACTTAAGCAGGATATATATTATAATAATTTATAAGGAGGAAATTCTTTAGTTTTCCGAAGGCTCACCGTTTTTATTTAGTCCCGGAAATTTCTCTCTTTAGTTCCAGAAGCCCGAGGAGGCGCTGGTGGGGCCCGAAGAGGGGCTGACGGAGCCCGAGGAGGGTCTGACGGGGCCGGAGCCGGAAGAAGCGCTGGCCGAGGCCGAGCCGAAAGTAAGCATTATTTATTTATTATTTCACTTTAAAAAATAAGAATTTTAATTTTTTAGATGAGAAAATACCTAAATAGACGTTGCTCTATTTGTTGGACGATGTTCTCAACAAGACAATACTTCGAGGAGCACACCTGTGGGACACGGGCTTTTTGGTGCCCTAGATGTAAATTTCTAGGGCAAACCCAGAGGTCGCTGAAGATCCATTTAAGTAATGCCCACGCCATTAAAGGAGCTTGGGAGCAAAAAAAAGCAATATTCATTAAAAAGGTCCAAGCTGCAAAAGAAGGTAATTTTCCCTTATTTAATTTTGATTTTAACAAACACACTAATATCTTTTAATTTTTCATTTCAAGAACTAATTGATATATTCACATAATTTTAACAGTAGTATTAGTTTTTTATTTTGTACTTTAACCATATTTGTTTTAATTTTGTATTAATTTTCCTACTAATTATTAATAGTTTTTTTAATAAATTTAATTATTAATTTTAATACCAATTTTTTAATATTTTTATTTATTTATTATGAATAAAAAATCAAAAATTATAAAAGAGATCGCTTTTCTTCTGGGCGGGGTCCTCTTCAGCGAGCCACTTGGCAATCCCTTGGGCCCGGCTCCCTTCAGGTCGTCGCGTCCAAAGGACACCTTGTTAACGCTCAGAAGGCGGCTCCACCTGCGTGCTGGGCTTCCAGTTCGGTGTCCTGGGCGATGCGTGTTGCCTCTCAAAGCCACGGAGCAGGTTGCGGAGTGTCCGCCTCGAGCCGATCGCTGTCTGCTGCTAGGAGCGAACCGGAACCTCCGGAACCTTTCAGTTGACCGCGAGAGAAAATATCTCGGGAACCTTTCAGTCGACCACGATAGCGAGAGAACAATACTTAGCTCGGGAGCCCCAGTCGGACTTGCGAACATGCTGCAAGTATGCTTTCCATGCAGAATCGCTCAGGGAGTACCCCTCTTACCGCTTATGTAAAGCTCTCATTCGCTTTTATTAACGCGTGAGCGGGGTAATTCATGATGCAACCGTCGCTGCTCAGCTCAGCATAAAAATCACCCTTACCGGTAAGACGGAAACTCATGGTCCAACCGTCGCTTCTCGATCAGCATAAAAACCATGCTCTCCAGGGAGCATGCAAATTAAGATCAACCGCGAAATAAAACATTCAGAAATGTTTTTAAAATAATTTTTGCTTTTATTTTATATTAAAAGGAACTTAAGGAGGATATATATTATAATAATTTATAAGGAGGAAATTCTTTAGTTTTCCGAAGGCGTCGCTCACCGTTTTTATTTCTCACCGGAAATTTCTCTCTTTAGTTCCAGAAGCTTCCAAGTGAAAATCAAATAAAAAACAGTTATAAATTAGAATATATATTTCATACGTACCAAACAAAGCGTTGTTCATAAATGAAACCTTTTCTAGTCCATTTTTATCGGGGTCTCCTGCAAAATTGTTTTCCATAAAAAAAGGGTTAGGAAAACAAAAACAAGAATAGTCTTGTGTGTTTCCGTGTGCTCACTTCCCTTCAGTACCAATCCCGAGGCATTCAGCAGAAATTCCCCCGGATTTGGAGGCGTTTCGCCAGGAATTTGTTCGGGGCATGCGTTCGTGGCCCGGAATCAGGAATTTCTCGGGATTTTCCCGGGAATATTCCGCGGAATTCGCCCGGAATCCCTGTGCGAGTTCGAAAACCAATTGGAACTTCGATAAAAAATCGCCAGGAATCCTGCCGGAATTCGCCAGGAAGAAAAGCTATAGAATATACCACCTATTGAAAAAAATCGGTGTAACAGTACTTATAATTACTATGGATTAGCCACAACTAGATCAGAAGATCCAGTTTGGCCGAAAAATAACTGCTCTGCGGACTACTGGGATGCGTGCTACTAGGTAGGCTTACCTCACCCGATCGCTGTCGGCTTCTAAGTCCCTGTACGAGGGCTGCGGCTCGCCTTTTATAGGGATCTGGCGGGTTTTAGTGTGCCTGTCCTCATATTTGGCGTTAGCCCCTTTCGCTCCTGTGCTTAACGCCTAGGCACAGTGTGACCAATCACTTCTGGTCAGTGTGACCCTTTGCGCACAATCTTTGGCGCGCGAATTTAATTCAATGATCTAGCAACTATTCATCATATTTCTCGTATTCATTCTATCTAATTATAATTGTTCGCGTCTGCGCGTCACAAACTATTTAATAAAATCACATATACTTGCAAAAAGTATACTTTAATTTATAAACTTAAATTAATGAATTGAAAGCATCATCATTTGATCTATCGATTTTTGATTCCTTTGTAATTAAGAATTGCTCTTAGAGGGGACTACGTGCCTAAACCCACACAGATCAGTGGCAAACATTTCTGGAAACTAATTAACAATCCTGCCAACGTGAGTTTTTGCGGTTCGCTCTTTTTGCAAAATGCTTATTTGGTCCCAAAAGTATTGGTCACTGTGTGTGAATTCCAAAACACTCGTTCGGAATTCCCCAATTATTTCCGCATAACTGCCTTTAAAGACTTATAATTATTATTGACTCTAGCCAATTTTTTGACTCACTCGAGATGGGGGACTACGTGCCCAAGTCCACACAAACCTGCCCCAAACTTCCTATAAATCCTGGCAACGTGAATTTCTGCAATAGGCTCTTGACGTATTTGTACGAATTTCGCCGCAAACTATTGCCGGGATGGGGATTTTTATTGGGCATGCCCAAAATGCGGCTGTGTCGCGTCTCGGTCTACGCAAAAACCAAAACAAATAAACCTATTGACCATCAAATGTCCGAAATTCCAGTGACTCACTTGAACGCTGCTGCGCGGTGGGCTCGGATGAAATATGACAAAAATGCAACTAGAAATCAATAAAAATGTCGAAATATTTTATGGGAAAACAAATGTCCCCGTTGAATGACGATAAAATGATCTAACGAAACCTGTTGCACACACACCCCGCCCCTTTAAAAATTCAATAGAAACGTTCTCTGTTCTCCAGATCCCTCCTCTTGTTGTGGCATAGAAAAATATCAATTTCACTTGATTTTCTTTCCGCTGTCGCGCGAAACCCTAGACGCAGTCCGTCTCTATTGGGAACCGCTCTGTTTCCAGACTGGGATTCAGGTGAAGTTCACGACCCAGGATAGTTGACACTTTGGGAGTTTTGGTCCATTACCTCGATCTGGGGCCGCCGAAGAGTCGTCGGAGCGTCGCCTTCGCCCCCCCCCCCCCAAAAGCCTTGGCTTCGCTTACTCGCCACTTATGAGCTCGTAAATTATTAGTTTCAATTTTAAGCGGGGCATTGTGTTTCCTTTTCCAATCCATTTCCTGCTAAAGCTGTAAAAGAAGTGAGTGCCCTTCCACACGGGCGCCAACGGACTCGAAAAAGGATTCCCGATATCCGTTGGCACATAAAAAGATTTGTGTTGACGCCTTCGCCGGGCCTTGACTTGTAAAAGGCCCCAAGGGCAGGCCAGGCCAGAGAGCCCGCAAAACGTTCGATATGAATGCTTAATATTTTGGTTTTATTCTGGTAGTAATAAAGTCGTATTTGGTTTGGCTTTCGTTTCTGTTCTGTTTCCACCTTTCTTCTGGTAGTAATAAAGTCGTTCTGAAAAATATCCGCAGATGGTTAACAAAATTTCGGTTGATCCTTAGCGCCAGGCCTAGGGGCTTTTTTTTTATAATTCATGCGATGGTTTCATTTTGCGGGTTAATTAGTTTGGCATTTAAAGTGTTTTCGAAAGAACTTTCAAAACACTAAGGGAAAAATATGAAATATTTGGTCCCTTAAAATATCGACTGGAATATGCTTTAAGAAATATTCGAATTAATATTATGAAATATATATTTTAGGTATCACGAATATTTGTGTAAGGTTTTTTGTTAAAGAACTGTCTTATGTCCTTTGGTTTTTCAAAAGATTTAAAAGGATCAATTCGTTCAACCGTTTCTTGATAAATATATCATTTCAAGTACCTCGTAGGATTCATTTTCAGACTTATGCAGATCCGATTAAATCAGCTCTGAAGTAAAGAAATTCTATATTCTTTTTAATAAAACGTTAAGGTATATACAAACTTACAAGTCCACTCTCGATTTAGCGGATTTATAGTTTGCAAAGACTCTGGAATAATGTTATTAATATTAAAATATATTTATTTATTTATGAAACTTTTAAGTTTAAAAACGAACCGAACTGTTTTGGCACTCAATCATTTCTAGTTTTATTTCTACAGATAGACCTCGATTATGACACGTTTTCTTTCTGTGGACTCATGATACCATCGACTTGGCTCTCCTGGGTCTTTAGGCAAAGCGATTAGGTAATATTTTCCAGGGGGTTGGGTTCCGCCAGAGCGCATACCTTGGGTTTGCTGCCGCATCATTTAACGGTAAAATTGAAATTGATATACGAGCTGACAGTCGAAAAAAAAATCCCTGCGAGACCGCCAGATACGAGATCAGATTATTGACTTCGCTGGAACCTTGACTGCTGCAGATGATATCACTCGCTGATCAAATAAAAAGTTCAATGTCAATGCTTGATGCGCGGCTCAATCTGTTAAAGAACACTCCGAGTATCGGGGCGAGAGAAAGGGGCCCCTGTTGGGCCACCTGTTGAGCCAGTTCACTTGAAGTTCATTGAGTTGTAATTAAAATAAAATGAAAAAAGATGCATACCGAAACCCAAATAATGGAGTACACAAATATAATAAAAAGGGGACCACACGCAATCCGTTCACGAGGCGCTGCCTGTCACACATAAATCTCAATGGCACATGCGGGAACCGAGGCTTCAGAGGGGATCGCGCAACTTCTCTGTCCGGGAGCTGATGCATCACCTCCGTAAGAAAAGGGTGCCAAGGGGTCTTGGCCAAGGATGCTGTGGCCGAAAAGCCGGTTTGGGTTTCGGCCCCTCTAACATGGTTGATTTATGCCTCGCCCCTGGCCAACACACAATACTATGTGCCCAGGAAAATGAAAATAAACGGGCAGCTGCTGGCCAACTGGCCACCAATAGAAGCCGCTCCAATTACATCACTCAAACTACAGTTAAGGTGACCAAAAAACACTCACAGGGAACTGGAAAGTCGTCGCGCGGCTGTCACATTAGGCCGCTCTAATCAGACAGAGAGCCCAGTTTATCGCCGGACAAGATCTTCGAAGGATTACCAGTCTAGACTTGGGATCTGCCTAGATCTTCCCATCTCAAGATCCCGCTCTGGATCCTCGCTCTGCTCGCCGCTCTCTCTGCTCGTGAATGTGTTAACGGTCCATCTGTTGGCCGCTGTTTTCCTCACTGCTGGTCGGTTTCGGCCAACTTTACGAGCGGCGCTAGAGACCCGCTGCTTCCTAACGCACAAAAACAGGCCGAAAAAAGACTAGGGGAACCCAGGAGTGAATATAGAATATGTATAGAAGGTCTTTTAAGATTTTTATGAATTTAAATTGAGCTTTTCTCAGTGTAACAAATGAAAGAGAACTTCTGAATGCTCTTTTGTTGTATCTCCTTTGATTAAGTTCTGATATCAATGCTTCGGTTTGGGAGTGGGGATAGAGTAACCCGAGCTCTGGCCACCAACTTTGGGCCTCAACGAGTCTTTCTTTTAATTTTATTAATTGTTATTGCCGTAAAGTTCCATAAATTTGGTCCATGCATGGCGATAGATAGACGTTCCACTGATTTGGTTAATAGCCGCGATATCGATATCGATTACGTTGGCAGGCACAATAAAAATTGCTCACATTTATGTAGATTCTGGAGGAAAGAGGTGGTCTATTGAGTGTCTCTGGCATTCTTATGAGACAGCTTGACTGATTGTGGGAGAATGGAAGAGTTTATCCAAAGACTAGAAGCCTTTCGATATCGGAATTTAGTAAGGGGCAGGTTGGTTTTCAAAAAAAAAGCTATTAAGCTTTGATCGATAAAGAGTAGGGGATCGTATATTTAATTGTTATAAGTATAAGTATAAGTATTTGTTGGTTTCTTTCGCTTAACCGATATTCTATGCATAATTTAATGGGTGTATGTAAACTGTTTAATACATTTTAAATATCTCTAAAAATATAGAAAGGTGCTTGTCATAAACCCACCGAGAAGCTAGAAGAAACCCAACCTAGTTAAGTGCATTGTCAGCTAATCAAATTATACTGAATTCCTTTTGTCCCCTAAACTTTAAAATATGTCATGACTTTCCAAAAACATCCCTTGGCCAACGCCCAAAAATAGTTTTCAATATCTTCTCCCTATAATTTCGATTTCATTACCTAGTTCAGGCTCTCAAGTGTGTTCAAGGTGCCCTTCACTTGGGAGCCAGACCAGACCAGATCATACCATCAATTGCTTGACACTGCTCCAGCCGAACCCCAATTAAAATCAGGCAGCGAATTTATTAAATTGTCATCGATGGCTGCCAAATTAAAATGTCAACGGCTTGCCGAAATCCGACCAGGGGAGGGCGCAAAAAAGTGTCATAAACTTGTTTGACAGATTTCCTTTGATTCATGGAACCCATAAATAAAGCTCACCAAGTCTCTGGGCGTGGCCCAAAGCCGAAAGCCACTGCAGCGCCAAATCAAAGTCAATGCGAGCGATGCATAAATATTTTGGCGAACCAAATGAGATTCATTTGGCTGTCATCGTCATGTGGTAAGCACCCGCGCCAAGGAATGCCAGAGCATAGCCTGGTCCCGACCTCGATCCCGATTCCTCGATCCGAATCTGAATCCGATGCAGATTCCGGCCAGATCTGATCAGGCCACGACCATTGCATGTGTCGCCGCCATAATTCTTAAGCGATTCGGGCCACTTGATGATGACATTCATTTACCCAGCCAAAGGCGCCATCCATTTGACTCATGAATCTCCTGGTTACCACAACCGGAAAGATGAACCAGCACTGGAGCACCTGCCTCGGACATGGAGTTCAGTTTTAGTGCCGTTTCATAAGTCGTAACTGGTTCTTTCCGGTGATTCCATCTATCAGACTTCTTTATGATCCTGGCCACACCTTGCACTTTATAGAAAGTGCTTAGGAGAAGGGAAAGGTGTAATAACAGAAAGGCATTCAGTAGGTTTTCGTATAAAAATTCACTTTATGACGTCAAGTTATTCATATTTTCTAGGCTATTGATTATGTTCACTCCTAAAAGGATATCTCGGAATCCGAAAAAGTAAGAAGATAGTCGACCAGTGCTTCGTTTATTAGCTGGATTAGTTCACGGATGTCGATCAACTCCATGGTCGCCGAGGTGGTTCTGTAAGTGGGCCCAGGACCAGCATAGCAAAGTGCAGTATCCGAGAGCTTGCAAATCTGAGAGATCATAAGCAAGTTTTAATAGTGATTTTCTCAAGCTAGCAGGTACATTCTTACCTTCTTAAAGTATTGTCCTAAGGACCTGACAAGCACTAGGATCGGTGGATCGCATTCTTCCTCATCGTACAGCCCCATCAGCGAGTGACAAAGGCGCGATGATCCAAAGCTCACCTGTAGTGTTGTAATAAGTACTTATAATAGTTACATTAAAGTTCTACTTACCTGCACACTGGCTGCCACGAGAGCTGGCCAGCATGTGTGCCACCATTGAGTCCACTGAACCTGAAGTACATCTATAGCGTTCTGTATCAGGGGTCGTTCCTGGAGCTGCTTTTGTAGTTGCTGTCGCTTAAGAAAAGTTGAAGAATCTCTAGGCATAACCTGCAAGCAAGGAAGCTCTTGGCAAGAAGTCAGCGAGACTGTTATGTCACTGGTTGAAAAATCCTGAATATCCGATTGGACGCTTTCCTCGCTCGGGTTTAAGTGACTTTCCCGCAGACAGCGTGGAGGGCGAAACCTTCTTCCTATTCCCAACAGTCTGCGGCGATTCCTTGACTTCTTTCGCGGATTGAGAGTCGTCAACTGGGTGGCCACAGTCCGACTAAATAGGAGAAACCTTTTGCAATAAAGATCAAGGTGTACTACTTTTGTTACGTACCTCTCGGGGGCGAGACAGCGTCGCAGGCCATGGTAAAAATTTGCCCAGACATCGGCCATTTCCTGGACTGGCATCGTGGGATACTTGTTAGTAGAACGATTGAACTACAAATTTGTGTATTCAAGCATAGATATGACTTCTAAAAACGAGACCGAGTCGACGGATTTTGATTATTGCTGCTTTCAAAACATTTCCAAAACTGTCGTGTGTCAAAGCCGGACGCTCTGACACTGGCTAAGAACACTAGGATTGGATAAAAGAAATAGTTTAGGGAACGAAATGTCTTACAAAATTATTAAATGCTATGTTTTTATTCCCCCGAATGATCCGCCTGATTCCGTGTTTTGATTTATTTCTGTTCCGATAGATCTGCGTGAAGACCCAAGGCCCGGTCAGATAGTGCACTCATAATTTATGGCGTCAGTGGCTGCCATCGCAATTAGCATTGCAATTTGAATCAAAATATTTACAAATCAATTACTGTGATTGGCGACCCCGCCGCATAGTCACTTCCACCATAATCGATCACCCAGCTGGGGACCCCATTCCCATTTCCATTCCGATTCCGATACCGATTCCACTCCTGAGGCAGAGATACCACTCCATAATCCGACCGAACCCCACCCCCGACCGACATGGTGGCGACGACAGCATTTTACAGTAATCATAATTTGCATTGGCTTTAACCCGTTGGAAAATGTATAATACTATTTGAAATTGTAACGATCTTATTTTAATTTTTTGAAAAAATCTGAGAAAGTGAGTTTAGATCGTTAGAATATCAAATAATATTGTAAATTTTATGGACTTTGGCATGATGTCTCTTCTTATAGTACAAATTTCTTAGACAGAGAAGGTCCCTTTTAAATAAATTAGGTTTACTTGAGCTTCTATGTGAACGCTAAAACTAACAGGGACCTTTCTCTGTCAAGGGTTTTTTCCTGGATTTATAATTTTAGGAATCACCTGAAGAAGAATTTTCTTCTTCACATTTCTTATGAGTACAATCAGCACCCAAAGCAGCCCCGTGCATGCGCTTTGCAGCACAATTTAATGCTTAACAGCACTGTGTTATCCTTTATCGTTCAGATAAATCACAAATGATGAGAAACCCAATTTACTTATACAAAAAGTATATTTGGTATTTCCTTTTAACGATAAGAACTCAACCCTTAACCCTTTAGAGTAAATTAGTTGTTATATTTTTTTAATATAAATAACAGTAGCTTGCGTGCTTTAAATAATTGCTAAGTGTTAACTTGTTTTCGTATCAGCTGCCGTCTTGGCTTAAGATTAAAGTCACCCATTGGCGACACAATCAGTTTGAGATTTGTTTTTAATTGATTCGATTCGATGCCAATGGAATTGACTTTCTGTCAGTCTGAGCGGCGGCTGCCGTTGACGCAGCTTGTGTTCGTCGCCATTCGCTGACAGGCGACTATTACAATTTTATTAACATAAATTATAGCGGCCAGATCGATGCTACGACTAATGGATGCTTAATGGTTGTTAATGCATAACGACTGCAAAGTAATTCCCCACCAAAATCAGTTTTGATTGGCTCTCTACTCCCTACTCCCTACTATCAACCAGATCTCATCATATCTGCGAAAAAGTGTCGCTACTGCACCAAGAAAACAAGCTGGCTGACAGTGGACATGACAATATTGAAAATATTGTTTATTCTGTAACTTAATATCGCTCCGATTGCAATCTAGATACGTTTCTGTCTGCGATCTGTGGCCAAGGAAAAGCCGCCAACCTTGAGGCAAGCGCCGCGCGTTTTTAATCGCGCTGGAAACGCGTGCGTTCCGCTCAAGGTGTAAAAGACTGGAAGTCAGGTTTATATAGGGATCGGTCATGGGATCGGGATGGCAGCTGCCCCTCGAACACCTCGACGAGCATCACTTGCCACATTTTCGGTTGGCCACGGTTTTTTTAATTAATCCAACAACATCTTGCCACGGACTGCACTCGGCTTACGCGGAAAAAGGGTCAGGGGTCGTTGAGGCGAGCACATTAGGCTGGAACACTCAAACACCCGAGTTAATTAAGTCATTAGCCCGAAAATGTCCTGCTGCTGCCGCTGCTCCTGCGCTTAATTAATCATTTTAATTGTCTCGCTGCATACCGAAGGATAATGTGGGGAGCGGAGAGAGATGTAGAAATTAAGAAGGGCTGATCTGGAAAACTGCGGGGGAGAAGGTTATTTATAGGGGCACCCCCCGGCGGCATAGGGCAAGGTCGAGGGCAGGGACACTTGGCATGTGCTTCCTCGGTTCACAAGCGTCAAATTCCTGAACACAAAACGTGGTCCCGTTTCCATTCCGGTTAATGGACTTAATTGTTTTGGGGACAGCCGTTTGTGGGCAGGCGAAACCACTTAGTCAACCCGACGACGTGCAACAGTTTCTAAATAAATTTTGAGGTTTCAAGTTTAGAAATTAAAAATAGAGCAAAGAGAAAACAACAATTAGAATAATATATAATTTGGTATAGCAAAGAAATCCTTAAACTCTTAGTAAAAGTCCTGGCTTCTTACTTTCTTTATTTTGGACGTTCTAATCTCAGAAACCTTTTAAAATGCAATGTCTCAATTGTTTCTGTAAATACTTAATTTTCTTGCTTATCTCTAGTTAACCAATCAGCGACTCCCACCCGTGACGTTGGCGACTCCCCCGGAATATTTCTGCAATTTTCTAGCCAGCAACTGCCACTGTCAAGTTCAACGCAAGCACATAAAGCTAGCTCCATGTGATTTTGTTTATTAGAAGCGCCATAGAGATAAGATAAACTTTATTCAAAGAAATTTGCTCAGAGCTTTCATAACTTTCATTTGGAAAGGTTTGGGCCAGGCAGGTCCGGTGACCAATAATAGATTTTGCGATATATAGATTGTTAATTCCAGATAGGTAAATTGGATGGACAAAGTTTAGCACCTAGCAAGGCAATGCGATAAACGTGGCTATGAGTTACCGGCCAGAACCGTATGATTCATAGCAGAAACCCCACCGCATTAGGCAAGGTGTTTGATGACGTTCAACGCTGCTGCTGCTGCACTTTGGGCCCATATAGTTAATGGGTATTTGTGCAAATCTACGATAGCTTGCGAAATACGTAGGCACTGGAAATGTCTACGCGCCAAAAAGCACAACCGCCACTGCCCAGCCACCAAAACAATCCGAGCAAATACGAGTGCCTGCAATCAGAACGCTCGCACTGTCAAGCGGAAAGCTGGCACGTGACGAGGGATCGGATCTGCCGCAGAGTCCGTCGTTTTGGGTATCAAGAATGTCATGAAAATGAGTTATACATACATATATTATCTTTGAGAGCTAAAGATCTGAAAATATTGCCTACTTATATGTTTAAATGCGAGTTTTATCTTTGGCGCAAGAGTTTGCTGGGAGAATTTTAGTAAAGTTATTTTAAACTAAAGTATTTTAAAAAAATAATAATTGGAATTTATTTATAAATATATTTTAATTAATTTAATAAATAATACGTAGCTGTTGTATTTTTGATCTTTCATCTCCATCTGTAAAAATATAAATACTATAAGTATTGTTTAATTTTCGTAAACAATTGGTTTTTTCTGTGTCTAAGTAAACTTTTATCGATTTTAAAAGATTAAATCAAGCCAAATTAATACCACACTTTTGTAACAAATTAACAAATCAAACAATAAATATTAATAATTTGTTTAGTTCTACAATAAATAGGAAAAATTTATACTTTTTTTAAGCTGGTGTATAAATTATAAATTAAAATTGTATAACTACTTTGCTATTTGTATAATTGACATTTATATTTTATTTATTCATTTGCTTAATAAATAATTAGCAATACCAGTTTGGTACGTTCAAGATTCCTTATTTATTTATTTTTTTTTTTTACTTTTCTTGTATATTTTGATTTATTTATTAATGAACATATCTGAGTTGAATGTGCCAAATATGAATAATCTAATCACTAAATCACACAATTAGCACTATCGATTTTCATTAACTTCTGTCACACTTTCGTCAGATAAGTCGGAAGTCACAGGCTCTCGCGCAGTGCGATCGTTGAGAAAGCTGACCATCTTTGTAGTATGTTACCTTAGTGGTAGTGGTGTTACCATTCTTTTACCTGATTCGCCCTAGAGTCCGAGCGGGTCCGAGCGTCCGAGCGGGTCTTCGGCTTCCTCGTCCACCCACAACTCTCGCTCTCACTCTCTCTCGCCCTGCCGGTCCCGCTGTGCCGGCTATGCGCTAGCTCTCGCTCTGGCCCGAAGGCAGTACTCGCGCTCGGGTGGACGCACGAAGCGCCACCGAAGTATCCGTCAGATACGCGGCCGCTCCGCTACAGCTACATATTTCAGTCACTGACTGGCACACGCTTTGGAAACACACAGTGAGCGGAGCGTCCGCAGTCGCAGTAGCACTCGAAGTCCGCTTATCCGCAGCGTTTTCGAATCTTTCGAACCATCATCTATCTCTGCACCATATCTGAACCATCGTCCATCGTCCAACGTGATCGTGGCCGGAATCGCGCACTCCCGCCGTATTCGATGTTCCGGTTTTGTGTGAAATTGTTGTGTTCCAACGAGATCCAAACTATAATCTCATCGGAAGGAAAATTTGAAACAAGAAAGTTCGTTTTGAAATCGAAGTATTGCCGGCCCACCGAGTCGTTACAATTTTTCAAAAGGCCGCATAAATCGTAGAGTTTACGAGCAATTCGAGAAAAGCAGAAAATATATTAAAAAAAAATATATTCTAGTGCTGTGTGTTTTTGAAAATACCTATATAAAATGAATGTATAAGGTTGAATTGTTGTTGCAATAAGTTTTTGAAAAGTGTGCAAAGTGCAACTACTCTCCCAACATCGAGCAGTCCGAAAACCACGCGTCCAAAAAAAGAATCGTAAAACTGAAAAAGGCAAATAAACATAAAATAAGGTGCGTAAATTTTTCTCCTCAAATGGTGTTACATAAGTTCTTTTTTGGTAGTTTTCGTAGCTCCCAGATAATTGGTTGCAAAATACTTCCCAGAAGCTTTGGCTGTCTTTAGTGTCGGTGTTCTTAATTCAATAATTAATAACCAAGTTTGTCGAACCAAAGTCTGTGTTTTAACATTTACATAACCATGGGTTAGTTGTATGGAACAAGAAAAAGAAAAAAGGAATTCCGAAATAGTTGCCAGTTCTTTGCACTTTGGTCATTTTTATTAAAATATATATTTTTGGTGGAATTCTGGCATGTTTTGAAATAAATTGAATTCATCGTCCACTTGGCAGCGAGCCGAGTAATAAGTGTACTTGGATGTCCCGTGAGCAAACAGGGAAAGTAATTAAATAATGGATCGTGCAAATTCGAAATAAATTATTTTCCGAACAAACAAAACGCGAGCAAAATAAAATCATTAGAAAACTGATTTTCTATTAGTCGGATGCTAATTGATAATAATTTAATTCATGTTCGGTTATATATTTTAACACCTTCGGCGAATATGACTGGAATCGTAATCTGAATCTATAAACAAATTAATTCTAATTTACGGCCAGGCACTGCGCTTTTCCAAGTACTTTTCCGCCTTAATCTGCCCCAAATAAACACCAGGCAAAAACAGCAAAATATTTTTTTGCAAATCGGTGAAAGCAAACGACCTTAGGGGCACCTACTCTATAAAAGCGAAATTTATATAAATTTAATCACACACCACTCTTTTAGATTATTTATAGTTTTTTGGCAATAAAGAAACATCTACATTCGCGGATCCCTATCGCCATCTGCCGGCTCTATCTGTATCTGTATCTGCATTTGTATCTGTGGATTGTGCGTATCTCTATTTGCAAATTTACGCAGGCGCTTTTTATCTAAATTCGCAAACTTTTTTCTATTTTTTTTTTGTTGTTTTTGTTTTTACTGCTCAGCGCGTGCATTTTTTGTCCTATAAATTGGCGGCGTTGACTATTATCTAACATTGCGCGCTATTATCTAAGCTGAGTTGTTGTTCTTGTCCCTGGTGCCGCCTTTTTTTTGCTGTCCGCGGTATCTGTGTGCGTTTCTATTGCGTCAAATGGCACGCATGGGTGTGCGTCGGGTTCAACAACTGCTAATCACACGGCAGATCATAGTTTTGGACGGGCGACAAAACGCTGCGAAATATGGGGATCGAGATAGCGCGTATTTAACGAGAATGAAAAATGAATGAATTGTGGAGTGCTGAAGGTGATATCCTGCATAATTAATGGCCACACCGAGTGCTTAGTGCGAATCAAGGCGATTATATATAGAACCTATTAAGTGTTTGGCATTTCTCGGATATTTTTAAAAGCATTTTTCAGATTCCCCCTGTTTCAAATTATTACTATTTTATTTTGTATGTGGGTTGTCTGTACGAGGGACTTTTAATCATTGTTGCTTAATTATCAATCAAATATCAAATACCATTCAAATATTCTTTTGTCAATTTAATACATAAAATTAAATTAAATAATTTATTTTGATTCAATTTGATGATTAGAAGGGCTTATAGAAAATAATTTCTGAGAGCCTTATTTCAAATTATGCATTTATTTTCTCAAAATCTAATTAAAAAACGATTTTCTCTGCTAAATTATCAACCTTCAAATGGAAGGTTTTAAAATATGAGTGAAGAAACACTTATTAAAACTGCTATTTTTATAAAAATAAATAAATAAATTATTGACACCTATGCCTACACCTACGAACTGGTGTCTTCAGATTTTTATTAAATAGGGTTTTAGGGCTTCTCAGAGAAATAAAATTAAGCTTATTTAATTAAATAACATAACCTTATAAAAAATACAATTTCATTAAATGTTTATTACAATTCCTAGCGTGCCTTTTTTCGTGACCAATCGCTTTTATTTTCTATTATTTTCCATGCAAAAATTTAATAAACTAAAATCTTTGAGCTCTCTCTCTCTCTCTCTCTCAAGGGCACAAGGAAATAATTGATTAAGCAACTTTGTACCCTCCAATATAATTTTTTTGTGGCTACGTCAATGCCATTTCACTGAGTGAAAAGCAAACCGTAAAATAAAGCCATAAATTTATTCACTCAAACAAAAAAAGCCAGGAATGATTAAATGAATAGTACGAGCAGTTTCGAATTAATTGAAATGGAAATAAAATTTTGGGGGGCACTAAAAAAGCATTTAACTACGAATTTCTAGTCCCCGAGACTGCCGTAATGCCAATTACCATGTTTAGAGTTCTGAAACTCGAGTGTTGGGCAACATTTCACTCGACTCTGTGACACATTTACAAATTGCGGCTGATTGATGATGGACTGGGGCTAAGGCAGAGGCAAAAGTTTGAAATACAACGATCATAATTCGCAGATAAAGCTTATCGCTCTGGCATGCAAAAGAAGAAACAAACGTTTTACGGTGTGGTGCGTAAATAGTTTGTCGGTTGCCTTTTCTTTTTGGCCAAAAGTGACGCATTTGAAAAGCCAATACTGGGAAAGAAATGTCGACCATAACAGCGAAAAAGGAGAAGTAAAATGAACTAAACTGAGCCGGCAGAGAGGTGAAAGAAGAAAGAAAGAAAAAATGCGGGAAACTCTGTAAAAATGCAGCGTTTGTTTTAATGAAGCGTGAACACTAGACCACATAATGTGCGGCACACATTTAGAGACACACAACACACACACGATCGCACATGGCAACAACTTTAGGTACACCCCATAGTTAAAAAACGAGCAACAAAAAAAAAAAAACAAAAAGCAAAAAACCAAAATGAAAACGAGAAAATCGTCGCGTATTTCACTCAGGTTGGTTGTTTCTTTTTTCTTTAATTTTTTTGGCAGTGTTTTTTTTCGTATTCGTTGTTTGACGCATTTTAAAAATATCCTAGACGCAATTGTTGCTGTTGTTTTTATTGTTGCCTCGCTTGTCACATTACTAATACGACGCGTTGTCTTTGATTTTCGTCGTTTTTGTTGTTGATTTCGCTCTAAAGCGACGGTTTTCCTTTTAATTTTCGCACGTAAAGTGCGTGACTTTTAATTAGACTACAATAAATGTGCGAAAATGTGTGGGAGAAGAGTGTGTGCTTGTGGGTTAGTGTGTGAGTTGTATTTTTTGTTTTTAATTTAAATTTACACGGGTGTAAAAGTGGCAAATATATTAAGATGTTGGCTGAAATTGTATAGATACTTCCGCTAAGATTTTACTAATAGATAGCAATAAGTTGATAGGCTTAATTTAAGAGATTTAATGAGTTAGAATTGTTTAGTTTACTCTCACTTTCTTTCTGAATGACTTTGAATTCATTTTAAGGAACTACCTAGGATGCTGTTATTTTAAAATAATAACTAATATAAAGTAATTCATAATAAATAACAAATATGTATATTATGTACATGATATGCTGACAATACTTACAAATATATATTTTCCCAGATTTGTTAACATCAGTTGTTATTTAGTTCTTATTTAAATATCAATAAACATTAAGAAAATATATGCGTTTATATATTGAGGTAAATTCTTAGATCATTTCCCAACAAAATATTGCTTTGAATTTATATTCAAATATCTGCCAATGACAGTTTATAATTTATATATATTATTTCTTGATATCTAGATATTTGTGTATAAATTTGAAATTCATTTAGAGTCTATATAAAATATTCGTATAATTCCAATAAACTAAAAGAGGTTAAATAGCACTCAATAAAAAAATGAAGTAAGAGGAGTTTCCTATTTAGTATTTAAAGTTTATTTTATGAACTGAGATTGCGTCTACTATTCATATAGAATAAAAATTTATGTTTTTAGCTAGATTGAACTTACAATTAAATATATAATATACAGACATGAAGTTAAATATTTGATTTTGTTTTATCTCAAAATACTTTCTCACTTCGTCAACTGAGCGAATTCTCTCTAAATCCGACATATCAGCAATATGTCTGCTATAGCGGCCGATATTTGCTTTGTTGTTAGCATCGGATCGCATGTGATTGAATGGCTTGCCGCGGCGAGAGTGAGGTTGTGCGGTGTGTGTGCTGCCCTCGCCTGTCTCGTGCACTAAATATTTAAAATAGCTGCATCTTGAGAGGATTTTTTTTCCGCTGGCGCGGAGACTGCGGCAACCCAATTGCTTCCGGTTCAAATCGATTACACAAAAGCGCTGCCTTTGTTGCTGCTGCTGCTGCTGCTCAGGTTGTCTGCTCGCACTTTTCTTTTATTTTCCCGGGGCTGCGCCAGCTTTCCCCGAGGATTGTTGGCAAGTAGCATCTAGCAGTGCAGCCTTCAAGTATCTTAAGCGGCACATCGATTAGTGCATTTGCCTGCCTGAGTTATGTTTCGGTATCTTTTTCATTTCCCCCCGTTAGCTGCATTTCTTGTTTTTCCAGGGAAAATTAATTGTTTTGTAAACACGAGAGTCAATCGGGGAGGGGACGTAACATAGCTTCATCCCATCCCGGGGCCTGAGGAGAACCAGATCAGCGACAAATGCATCTTCTTGTTTGCATTATATCGGGATACTTATTCATCTATAAGCCAGTTGTCGGCGAATGCCACCGCACATCAATCTCTAGCTAAGCATTCCATAATACAGATGTACCGATGTACGTAGGAACAACAAGTATATTTATTCTCGTTCCATCTTGTGACAAGTGTCAACAAGACAATGAACGTCAGACACTAAACAGGGAAAATAAATCGAAATATATCCGTTCTTGAACTAGAATTTCATTGTTAAAATCGCACAGATACATATATGTATACTTTATACTTGTTAAATTCTATTCGCTTTCTGTTTGGCATTGAAATATTTTTTTCGTACAGAGCGGGACGGGGGTGTTACCTCCAATTGTTGCAACACAACATTGTCTCTTTTATTCTTTGGGGGCTTATTTATTTTATTGCCCAAACTACAGTAACCACAAGCCATGAATAAATTGCACATGTAAGTGAAGAGTCTGGGAATTTGTGGTCTACCGCATCTTATTTTTTACCCCTGGCAACCGCGAGAAGAATGAGTTACGGCGTTACTAAATTGTTTCTCTGCGTAATGGATTCTGGTAATAAATATACAGAATTGGTACTGCTACTGAAAAACAAGCAAATAAATCATTAAATGCTATAGAGTAGCTAAGAAATGAATAAATATAATTAAAACCCGAAACCTTCACTCTCAAATGCTTAAACTGGTTGACCAACTTTAGATTTTTTATCACAGTTTTTAAATAATATAAAAATATAAACATTATGCTAACGTCATCGCGTATTTATTTTATGAGACTATCAAAATTTTTATTCACCTCTTATAATAAATTAGTTTCACATTTTTCTTTTGTTGTATTTCATTTTTTTGCGTGAATCATTTGCATATAAGCTAAAGCGAGAACTGGAAGTCTAATCAAATTTACATATGTCCAATAGTTCAGCGTGTAATAAATGCTTTTCCCCTTTTGTTGCCCTTTTTTTCGGAGTAGCCAAGCGTCTGACATGAACTAATTAAGTTGCGCAGCCCGGCTTAGATTTATCGCTGTCCCAGGTGCTCCGATCCGATCCGGCAGATACTTTCCAAATGCCTAAGCCCATCTGTCAGCGGTGCCATTAAAACAGCGGCTGGCGCAAATGTCAAACGCATTTGAAACGCATAAATTTGGCGTTGCTCGAAAACCAAAAACAAAACCAAAACAAAGCAAAGCAAAATACGGCGAAATTTGCTAATAAGTCTGTTGAGCGACTGCCATTTCAGTTCAGTGACTAGGCCTAGGCTTAGGTTTCAGATGGAGACCCTAATTTAAATATCTGGCTTAGGTTTTTGCTCGATGGCTTTAGTGACTACTTGTTGTCAAGCTGCAAAGATAATATCAAACGAGATGCTCTTTAAAGCGCACTATGGGCGGGGTCTAAAGTAATTCGTTGTATTTTTCTAGAGATTTTTGGGATATATAATTAAGTTTTAACATGGATGAGATTTTTTGCAGACACGTAAGATATTTTTGTACCCAGAAAAAAAATTAGTACGAGTTTTGCAGTCGCTAAATTCGTACTTGGGAATTTTAAGTGCACTCCTGACTGCAGTTTTAACGCCTAATAATGATAGTCAAGGACTTTAAAAATCCCAAAAGTTAAGCATGTGATTTACTATTTGATTCTCAATACTTTAACTAAAAGTAACACGATAAATAATCAATTTAATATGTAATTCCCCCTATTATCCAATAATGCTATTTCATAGCCACTGTGCTTTTCACTCACTTTATCTCATTTACACCCATTGTACAGCATTCAAGATCATTTTTATTATAAAATGTATTCATTCGGCGACCAAAGCTGCCGCCACACGACTCTGGCCATTCATTAATACAATTTTTTCATTGGATTTCTCAGTTTTTTAATGTCGCTGTTTTTGTGTTTTGAACATTAATTTGATTAGGCGATAGCCACCGAAGTTCGCCACTCAAATTTGGGTTAAGTGAATATCAAGTTTTATAACGGATCCAAATTCGCTCGAGTGCCAAGTGTTAAGTGAGCCAAGAAAGAGTTCTTTGGGCTTTGGGCCATAAGTGATTAAAGAGTGGGCACAAGTTCACTGACTGTTGGACTTTCGCTTTCGGGAAGCCCAATCTTCGTTTTGCAAGAGGCGTAATTGTGGCAGAGCAATCACTGTAATCAGGTTTTCACTCTGATTAAATATTGCCTTCGATTATAGCCTTCCCTACTAAGTAGGGGCCGGATGGGATGGGAGAGGCGCCTGGGGAACCACACAAAAGATTTCATTATGTTTTATGTTCCTCATAATTTGTTGAATTTAGTAGGCTTATGAGTGACAGATGGACGGAGTCGTAAAATAAGATAAATTTGCTTTTGCCTACCATCGCCCATAGGTGTGATTTTTATAATCCATCTGCATATTTAGGCATTAGGTGTGCAGGGCTAGATATTTTTACAGCCTTCGGCATGTGTCAAGACACGCTTCTCTTTTCGGAAGTTTTTATCTTTTTGGCTGTTGCCCTTCCAGAATTTTACATAAATTCTACAACTGAAGAGAAAAGAGATAAACAACAACAGAAACTCTGAGGCAGATTTTGCGGCAGAGCTTGGCACACATTTTGCCTGCTGTGGCACACATAACATATATATTTTCAATACATACTTGTATATGGGTGAAAGGCATTAAAGTCGCACATACTTACGGCCAGGTGAGGGAATAACTTTGCCGATTTTTATACTACACAAATAATATTGAGTTTCATTCCGATTCGTTGTGGGATTTGACTTTGTTTTTATAACTCTCAGAACATGCAAATGCCTTATTTTACGATCGGGAATGCTCGTAACTGTTTAGGGATTTCGGGGACTTCGAAACGTATCATATCTTAATCTCAAAGTCAACGCCTGGTTTCGATTGCGTAACTGCGAGGGCAGTCTGCCAGAAGGACGCAAAAGCAATTAACATTTTGATGGGACACGACTTCTCGGTGTGTTATGAGTTGTGTCTGTGTTTGTCGCCAATTGGATTTGTTTTTGTTTGTTTCCCTTTTTTTTGTTGTTGTTTATGGTAATTAAAACGGGGTGCACTTAAATGTTGCATAAAAAATGCCTCAGTCGCTGCGTAGGCTTGCTGAACACGTGCCAAAAAATCAGGAGTCGAGTCTAAGTGCAGCGGCAACGTCACTCAGCCGCCCCGTTGCCCTGTGCGTCTCCCAGAGATTCGGATACGAGTACGGATAGAGAGATACTCTGCCGCCTGACGCCGCAGTTAGTGCGTGATTATTTTCAAATTCGACACAGTTTTCTGCGCGAATTGTTTTTGTTGTCCGTTTTATTTTTAAACAATTTCCCCGTCGTCTCTTTTCCGCTCTTTTGTGCCTTGGCTTTTGGTGTTGGGAAAGTCATTTTCGGTGTTTTTCTTTGCGTAACTGCTCCCTATGGGCAGTTTTTATGTAACTTCCCTCCGATCACTTGTCGCGCCCATAGATACAAGTGTACCTTTTGGTATCTTGGCCGCAAACTGGGCCACTTGCTGTCGCCTTGTGTTTTTTATATAGCCGAACACTAATTAAAATGTCAAAAATCGCGTTGAAAGCGCTTAGCTGATGAATTTATATGCGACTTTGCTTAATCCAAATTCGAGGTGCAAATGTTCGCAGTGGAATTTTCAAAGCCAATTCCCGAATGCCATAAATTTGGGTCTAGAGAACATTTCATGTCAAATATTTTTGAGTAAATCAGTGTAATCTCTTTATTAATGATAAGATAACCAAGTTTAATACTATAATTATTGGCTGTAAATTAAACGTTTAACCAAATCCTTCTCTTTTCAGCCCGTCATCTCCAACTATGTTGGCCAGAACAACTTAGGCCAACGAAACGAGCTGAGAGATTGCGCCATTCAAAAGATCCCCGGCTGTATCAAGGAAAGATCTGACATGACAAGACAGTCATTCGCGTTGATAAGATGCATTATCAGCGGGGAAGACGAAGATGAAGATCCGCAACAGCAAATGAAAAGTGTTGAACAGGTCTACGATATGATAACCTAATTTCCCACCGGGAAAGAGGCGAACTGAGATTTTTACAAACATATATTAAACGGGCAAGAGAGAGACTCTTCTTCTTCAGTGAAACCGAATAGCGAACGAAACGAAACGAACGAAAGTAAAAAAGATTTCTCAAAGGGGGCGTTCATATGTTTCAACGACATCCAAGGGCGTGGCTTACGCCCAATAAACTGGCAAACAAACAATAAACAACTGAGACAGCGACTTACACGCAAAATACCAGACATTCGCGAAATACTGCGGCTCGCGGCTCGAAATCTGTGGTGATCTTTGATGCGAAGAAACCTGCGCCTGGACTGGAGGGCCCTGGCCCTGCTGGGCGCCCTCCTCTCGCTCATCATCGCCTGGCCCGGGCTGGTCTTTGCGATGCCCGCGATGGAGACACTACCAGCTGCATCTGCATCCGTATCTATATCCCCTTTCCCATCCAGCAGCATGAACAATAGAAGTCGACCTAGTAATAGTTATATACAAAGTGATCATAGTCGTAGTAGTTTAGTGGCGAGCGTAGTCGTGAGTGAACGTAATGTAAATCAATCCACAAATCAAAGTATTAACGCTGAATTTAATCAGAGCTTAAGCACGCAATTAACTGCCATAGCAACCACACAAACAAGCACACCTCCTTCCCAATCATCAACCCCCAGCTGGGAGAGCAACAACTCCACCGAGCTAGACTCCGAGCAGCTGAAGGAGGAGGAGCCTCTGGGCTTTGTCATCTCGGCGGTGCCGAGTCAGCATCTGGCGGTCCTGTCGCGTACCGAGCGCAGCATTCGTCATCAGCAGCAGCAGAAGAAGCATCCGCATCAGCACTCGCATCAGCACATGCAGCAGCAGCAGCAGCAGTCACATCCTCATCACCAGCAAGAGTCGCCGACTGGCAATAATTTCATTGGTTCGAAATCGAAAAGACTGAGCAACCCTAGAAGTAATCTAAGCATAAATAGCAGTAGCAGTAACACTCCCATCAGCAATCTGGACCGTAACGAGCGCTCCACCGTGCCCCAGTCGCATTTGGACTGGTCATCCCGCAAGATTCGGTTGTACATCAAGAATCACATGCTGCAGGTGATGCGGGATGGAACCATCATTGGGATTCAGGATGAGAACAGTGAATTTAGTAAGTAGTTGTATTTTCTACATATTTTTTACATTTCAATTACTAGACGAAACAACACTTAAAAAGAAAAATTTGATATTATATTTGTTTCATTTTTTAATGTAGGATCATGATGTTTTATTTTCTTTTAAATCTCCCAAACGTATTATTTCTATTTACACTTCAACACCTCAGTTCAGGTTTCTTATAATTCCCAACTGATTTTTAAGGAATTATATTTCCGGGGTTACCTCCCTCTCCAAATGAACTTCAAAGTGAATGCCACCCATCCGTCCACCCCTCGTTAGTCACTTATTATTTTGAGTTTATTTTGAATATATGTTTTATGTTCAATTTTTTTCTGAGGGGTTTTCTTGTTTGCTTCTTTTTTTTTGTGAGCCACCCATTCCACTTGGACTACATAAACAACCAAATAAACTAATGCCTATGGCCGTATGAAATATCTAGAATATCAGAAATAATACACGCCAACCCACACCACACCTCAGGGGTACATGTACATATATCCCACAGCGTCTGGGGATCGGGGATATATATATGTTTGGAGGTACCTATAGGTGGGGGAGCGCCCACAAGTTGAAAGTTCTCATAAAACGCCGAGAAACTGCGTAACACGCACTGAGATCTGCCAAAGAAATCGACGGAGGAAAAGATTATTTCTTTCTTTTTTTTTGTACTCTAGACTGCCATGTTTATGTTGGGCATCATTAAGTTAGACACTTGATTTGGCAATGCTGCGGCATTGCGGGCATTGTATTATTTGGCATATAAATTCTTTAGTGGGCTAAGGGCATAAATCTTGCCTTAATTAACCGCTCGCTGGTCGCGATTAGCCTGGGCCTGGGCTCCCTCCCGGGGGATGAGTCAGTCAGGTCAGTCTGATGATCATCATCATCATGAGGCAGCTCTGTCGGGCATTTGCATAACTCTTGCCCCGTTTTGGGGCAGCCAGCCCGACAGCCGGCCGAATTAATTTACAGCTTCATTTTCATTGACTTCCTTCGCACTGATAATATATAAAACTTGTTGCACGTACAGCGGCACAGTCCGGTTTTTGCGCCATTGAGACATCATGAGCTTCTGATGCCGCATAGATAGCGATATCGGGGATTTTGTTTTGGCCAGGTACAAATTTTTTAATTCCCCAACAGTACTCGGCTCACGGTGGCTGCCTCAGGTGTTAATTTGATTTTTGACTCGATCGAACGGCCCGATAATGCGAGTGGAGTGCGATAAGATTGAAATTGCCGCATTCAAGAGAGCTTTTTATAGGACCGCTCTGATGGAGTGCTCGCCGGAGTCGAGAAAGATTTTTATGGTCACGCAACAAGTGGAAAATGTCGGGAGGTTTTCCCTCCCCCCTCTCTCTCTCTTTAGTTTTGGGTATGGGTACGGGCACGGGTGCTCTCACCCTCAAACCAAAGACTTTCACAAGCCAAATCAGTGGCAGGCAACAAAGCAATTTGTGTTTATTAGTGACTTAGTGAGGGTTTTATGGACTGTAAATTGTACAAAGTGCACCAAAAATCACGCTCACGGAACAATCTCTGGACACTTTTGCTAAATTTCTATTGTGGTGGTAAAGTCATAACATAATAAACTTGTTTCGCACTTAATTTGTGTTGAGAAGAGTCCGAAAATGTCAGTGACAGAGATATGGAAAGATGATCTTTCAATCCTATAAATTGTTTTATATTTTTTCTTAAATTAATCACCCACCAAAACAGTGCCATAAGCCACTGGAAAAACGCGTATAAAACGCCAACAAATCGCTAAGCCAAAAAACTTGAAATACAAACGTCAGCAGAGACAAATGCTTTGAAATAAAGCTGTCCAAACAAAATGAAAATTGCCAAATTTCGTGAGTTTTCCACTCTGTCAGCTTGCATCTGCGGGGCTCATCATCGGCCAAAAACCAGTTGACCTCCAAAAGTCAGGTGAAGCGCAACGCCAGTTGCAGCCACAAATTACTCCGCCGACTAACGGTGTCTTCGGAGTGGCAAGGAGCAGGAGACCATTCCCAGATCTGCACCTGAACCCTAGTCCGAACCCTATCCGGGAGGAAAAACCCTCGCAGGGGGCGTGCATATTTTTCGAGTTGATGTATGGCGAGTACTTGGCCCCGCGGCCACTCTGCAATTAAGCGACTGATTTAGTGCGTGGACCGAGGTGTGAAGTTGAGTGAAGCTCCAAGCCGGAGCGGGTCCCTGGCTGGACCGCGACTGCCCCGGCTGAGATGCTAAGAGCTTCCGACAGCATCTTTTGATAACTTAATTTACGGCCCGTCTTTCGCGCCGCTGAAGTTGATGAAGTTGCTCCGACAGTTTGGCCAACATTGCATCGATCCGAATGCTGCTGTTACTTTCACTGTCACTCGCCTCTTGACTTCAGATTTCAGTGTGTTAATTGTCTTTTTAAATACCAAAGTCTTCTATGGTTTTTGGTTGTGGCATAATAAAAGCCCAACCTCTCAGCCAGACGTATTCTGGAGTTGTTAAATATTTAATGTTTGTATCAACAAAAGTCGCCTTTGTTGGCTTCGAATTTGAGAAAGTGATCTTCTTTAGATCGAGGCTAGACTGTAAGGCCATTTTCCCTTTTCCATAAACTTTTTCTCCGTTTGATAGCTTTATAAATTTAGATAATTGCATCAACCTTAATCCCCCCAAGATTTTGATAAATACTTACATATAGACGAAACAGCAATCAGACTTGAAAAGAATAAAGGAAATTTCAACATCGCTAATGCTTAAGAATGCCTATTATATCACTTTCCGCACATAATACGATAAATTAATTTTACACAAACATTTTTCCACTACGGCTACGTCACGGATGCTGAAAGATCTACTGGGTGATCTTTGCTTTTGCTGGCTAGACGGCGGCACACACAAAAATTTATTGTTCAATTTTTCAGCTTAGACAAAAGTTTTGTCTATTTTATATAAGTTAAGTAGAATTTTAAACACTCTTTTATGAACTCAATTAATTTATTTAATAAATTAAATCCTTGATAAATTCAACTATAAAAGTTTAACTAAAGTAAATCTCTATTTTTGTATTTAAGAACATAGATACAAATATTTCCCTTAATTCAACTCCCTCACATTTTAGAGGAAAAGGAAAGTAAAGTTGCAAGCAGCAGACTGCTCCATCTGATGGCTTTATAAATACTTTTCGAAGACTATATTTTTGGGGTGGACATATCTGCGTGTAAGCGAGTGGGTGGCGATGGGAAGACAACACCTGACAGCCTATTGTCAGCGTCGTGGCTCATCATCCGTCGGTGGTGCCGGTAGTGCTGGCTGATTTATGCGATGGGCCTCATCGTGGGGACTTGGAAATACCGCGAAAGTGTTTTGTTTTAGATAAGATTATGTTCCGTTCCGCAGCTTCCGCGGGCATCGAGGGTGAGGGGATAGCACACCCAACTGGCTAGCGGACGACGCAATATGTCAAATGGATTTGGCCGCAAGTCGGCGTGGGTTAGATGGTGCTACTGGCTCTCTTCCTCTGCACACATGTTTTTCCGGCAGCCGCTCGACTTTTCTTCATTCCGCTGACTTCTTTATTTTTAGCCAGGTGGCAATGAACTGGTGGTCGCCTTTCTCTGCTTTCAGGCTTGCCGCCTCCACTTGTCTTGGTTACATAAAAAGGTCTAGGTCTAGTTGGTCTGACATTTCTGGCCAACTAACTAACCACGCCTCCCCTGTCTCTGTGCCCCTCCCCAGGCCGTTGACGACACAATGTTAAATTATGCGTAAATTCATAAAACCAAAAATATTTTGTAAAACGGCCCCCGAAGTCGTCGATGTCGATGTCGATGGTTTATGAAGCTGGCCCCGCAATATAAATTACAATGATTAATGACATTTTGCACGCAGTTCTCGACGGTGGTTGCTGCCTCGACTGCTGCTGCTGCCGTGGTTATTGGCGTTGTTTTACAATCAGTTTTACACGGGCAATTCATTTTCACTCGGGTTGAGATTCAGGTCCAACCAGCAGAAATACAAGTGGTGCCCAGTGGCACAGAAACCACTCGAGACAATGCAACAATATGTGTTTTTTTTGACAATGAAATAAAAAAGTGAAGGCTAAAAAGAAAATGGGGCGTATGAGTAATATGATATTTCGTATAATTAATACATTTATATTATTAATATGGGAGTTTTTCTGTGGAATATTTAACTACAAAGATATAAGATATAACTATGCATTTTCAGTACTATAGGGTTCTCAATTTATATGATATATAATAACCTCCTTAAGCCCATAAGTTTTGATTTCAATTCCTAAGTGAAATTTGCAAAATGTCATATACTTCCTTCGATACGATCCCATAAACTCCCTCAAATTCAGGTTACACCGACACTTTACCACAAATCACTCAAAATAAAGCTAACACTTTTAATACACACTCAGGCAGCGGTATAAAGACACTTTACACACTTCATTTACTGCATTTTTTGAGTTTAAGTTTTCTTTACTTTTCGGTTTTGGTTTGGTTTCGATTCGTTTCACTTGCGGTTCGCATAGCGAAGCGATAATTTCCCAGATACGTACTCTCCTCTATATAGACATCTCCATACCGACACGTTCATGGTCATTTGAGTCGTAAATCTGGAGACCCAGACACGCGTTTCGCGGAGTACAAAAAAATTTGGGTTGGCACGAAATCGGATGGGTATATATGTATATATATACAGAAAGCGGTCAACTTCACAGAGAAGGGGCCACAACAAGTGGCAAACAGTCAAAACATGGCCACCTACAAGTTGCAAATAAAACAGGAAAAACCCAAGTCGAAACCGAAACTGGATCAATTTATTAATGCACTTTGCGTTGGCGATGCAAATGCGCTTTTTTACACGATTTTCTTCGGTAACTCGAAGCCTTTTTAGCCAACCGGATTTCGTGCAAATGCTGTGATTAATTCGAACCGAAATTCGATTCATTGCCCAACACCTAAAAGTTGGAGTATTTTATTAGAAAATTCCTCACGGCGCTGTTAGAAATATTTCCCCAACTCCCGCAGTCATAAATATCATATCGGAAAGCTCCAAGTGCGTTATCTTCGGAATTGCCCCATATAATCATAGGCCCTAAGTGTGTCACCTACTCTGGGGCCTAAGTAGGTCTCTAGTAGTGCCCCCGGGGGATTATAAATTAATTGCACTGTAATTGCCAATTGCCGGTGGTATCGTAAATCTTATGCTAGAGTCAAACGAAAGCGAAGATGATAAGAGAGTCCAAGAGTTCCGAGAATTGATCGAGTAAACTTCGGTACACCTTCTATCGCTGGCACTGCCCAAAATTCCTCAAAGATGTGGTGAGAAAACTTTTGTTTACTCAAGGCAAGCCGAGAAAAGCGAAAGTTCTCTTCGGGTACTGACTGATTATGATTGAAGGTGAAATTGATGGATATTAAGCAGGAAATGTAAATTACTTACACATGTATTTATTAAGCTAATTAATTTCTATTATAAAACTATATCTTTATTTTTATATATCACAATTTTTGGTAGACTTGATTCATTCATAAACGATTCATTTACAGTCTATAAACAAATTGAAAAATCCCATTTCCCCGCTCACTAAAAGCTGCAGGAAAACTCTTGACTGGCTTGTCGGTGGAAATTATTTTTTTGTGCGCAAGCTGAAAACAATTTATTAGCGACAATTTGCCGACTTGTAAATGACATATTAATGATCGTTTCAGCAGCGTTGTGCCATTACCATTGGCAACCACCAAACACGCGCACAAAATAACAAATTTTGAATTTACAAGAGGCGAATTTGCACGTTATGATTCGAATCCGGTTTAAACGAAAGCCGACTCTCCTTGAGCCCGGATTGGATTGGATTGGAGTGCTTGGACCTCCTCCTCAAATATGTTCGCACTTAATAGCTCAAGTTTACAGAGGCAATCGACAAATTGCCGCACTAATCTACCCGGCGATCGGCCGATTTTTTCGGGGCGCTGCAAACATTTTTGCATGCCAAGAGCGTACGTGTGCGAGTCGCCTCTATCCCAGTCTGTCCCCCTCTCGAGCCTCTTAATATGCGCGACTATGGTCGGCCATAAAAAAAAGTAAAAGGGGGCTGCTCTAGGGGAAGAGGGGGCCACGAGACCCGCGTGCCTGGGATCCCGCTCTAAATTAGCTATTTTAGCTACTGGAAGCGGGTTAAGTGCGTGTGCAATTTGCGTAGATAAAACGCGTCTCCATCGGACCGGGCGGGATGTGGGGTTCTCTCTCTCTCTCTGGATGGTGACTCGAAAATATTTAACTCGAAAATGACTTCCGCTGGAAATGTGAAAAGCGAAATGCGACTAATGGCGGGCGCGTATCTTGCAGAAACAGATACAGATACGCCTCGTGCTTGCCGCAGATACATTTCGTGATCACAGCTCCGCCTTGCAAGTAGGAAGTGAACCCAATTGAGCTGATGACACACACAGAGCGAGTCCCAGAGTGCGTGCTGATGTTGTGCAGTGTATACAAAATTCTAATGACCGTGCTCCCTGGATTTTCGGTGGATCGGGGAGTGTCGGGGTTAGGGAAAGATGCGGCGTGTGTCTGGGAGAGGATCTGAAACTAGGCATGGGATTGCACTCTTAAAAAATTCTATAGAGTTTATTCTTACAAAGCATTTGGCTCTTATTAACATTAAACAATTCTTTCTTATTAATTATACATTTCTTAGCTGATAAAATACGATATATAAATTCTTTAGCAACATTACCAGGCACTCAGATACTTTTATCTTTCATCTGTTTCTATGCAAACTAATGGCTAATACTCCCTGTTGAAGTTAGCAGAATGAGAATTTCCAGAGAATAGCTTTATCTTCTAAGTCTCAGGGAAATGATTTTATTATTTAACCACAGTTAAGTTTGTTGTTTTTGAGATAATTGCAGTCCTATTTGGATGTACCTTTACAGGTCCAAGAAACTGAGCTACTTAATTTCGAAAGATAACTAAATTAGAATAGGAAGTTTGTACATTATTATATTTTATAGGTATAATTTATAAATAAACTCTAGGGGTAACTTGGTTTTTAAGATATTTGTTTTATTATTTTATACAATTTTTATTCTTAAACTTTTAAAATTTCTTTTGTAAGAATGTTGCCTCAAAACCAACTATTATTAAGAAATCCCTCTTTGAGCAATTGAAAAACTTTCTAAATATTATCGTAAAATTTAAACCTAAATGCTCCAAATATTTCTCCCAGTGCGGACAAGGGCCTGGGCCATTGACTCGAAGCCTGTTCTCTGTGTGTATACTCGCTTTATTTAAACTAATTGACGCCAGCGGCCGCATGGGTGCAAGGTGTGCGGGTTCCCCCTGGCATCTGCCATCCCCTTCGACCCCTCCCGTTGTCCATTGACACGCCGGCCATGTGTGTGCGAAGGTGCAATTGGAAAAGTGTCAATTGTTTGGGCTGGCCAGAAGAGAGATAGAGAGAGAGGCATCGTCATAGCTTCGCCAGGCAATTGATGGGCGTCAAAAGTGAACAATGAGTTTCAATTAGTATCTATGACCGCCTGCCGGATTATCCAGGGCAATGAGGAAGTCTGTCTGGTTGAATGGGCAGCTGATTGGGCTCTTCCAGATCTGCCAGATCTCCCCTCAGAATTCCCCCAGAATCCCCCAGAATGGAATGACATAACGTGCTCCGAACGGGGTTAGGCGGCATTCCTCTGGAGAGTGCTTCCGCATCGGTGGAAATTCTTTCGCATTTCATTCACTTTCTGGTTCACATTACCATTAGCCCATTCACAGGCCAAAGAGGAGTATTAATTATCCCATTTGATTGCCCGCTGATCATAGCCGGATCGATGGGCTTTATGAGCCCACTTTCGTGGAAGATCAAACACTTGCCTGGCCCAGCGGACAGCGGGAAAAGGAAAAGGCTTCCGTGGCAGGTCAATTTTATGAGCGCCACTAAAAGTGCTAGGCGAAGTTTTAAGAGCTCCGGATAGCTGCAATCTGTTTGTTTTCAATGGCATTTTTTGGCCCATAGAAGCGCACCGCCTGGCTGGCCTCTTAACGAGCTCGCTAATTTGCCAAACAGCCATCGGCGGAGATCGCCGAGATCTCCATGGTATTCCGCATTATTTACTGCGAGCCACTCGAGGCGGAAGATCTGCGATCATGGATGAATGACTTCTTCGGACAGGAGATAGCGGATTGCTCGCTTTTATGGCCAGCTTTAATGACCCACAAAGGGCCCTCTTGTTGCAGTTGCATAATGAGGCTGAATCCACTGACCCACTAACTCCGGTTCCCTCTAAAGCTTTAAAAAAAAAAGGAAAAAAGGGAAAATGCAAGAAATGACCACCCACGTGGGCACTGAACAGCGACAATAAATTTTAAACGTTCAATTTGCTGCTGGGCTCCCCGACAATTGAAAGTGCTCCAGTGCCCCAGGGGCCAACAACTTGTTAACTTGTTCAACAATTTTAATACCTGACCTGACGTTGGTCAGAATTTCTCAACAAGCCAGTGCAATTTTCGGGAAAGTGGTGCATGTTAAACGATTTTAGAGCGAGTTTAATTATTAAAGAAAAGTAAATTACATGAAGTACGAATATTAACAACAAATTACTTACTTTTCTGATATAGTAACAGGTATCTTATAGTCGTGACACTTGTTCTCTGCTCTCTCTCGGTTCGTTCTGCTGCCTTCTTACCTCATTTGGCAGCAGACTGATTGACCCATTTATAAGCCGCATTTATGAATGATAATTCGGAGGCAGGAAAAGGCCAGTTCCATTAGCATTGTACATTGTACATTGTACAATGTAAGTAATACGGGGAGCTGCCGCTGCTGCCTGGCCTTTGTCCGGGCCTCTCGCCCACCGGAATCGTGCCCCTCTAATTGACCACGATGCCCGACCGATACCGCATATCGCATATCGGCCATAAAAATTGCTTAAGCCTGGCCAATAGGCAGTGCATTAAATTTATGGCCGTCGCCAGCCAGCTAGCGGCCTTTGTTGCATTTTATTTTGACATGTTGTTGACAAATGTCACCGGAGTTCGTATTGTGGGGTGCCTTGCTAATTACCATTGCAACGTCTCTGACAGTCCGTGACAGCCCGGCAGCCACGCACCTCCCACGCGATCTTGCCGAGGCTCTGCTGCTGGTGATCTATGGGAGGTATCGCCGCGGCTGGACTTTTGCGGACTCGATTTGTTGCCGAGTGCCAAATTAGCAGAGCAGCCAATGGGAGACAGATGCTAATAAATGGGACAACTAAGGTGATCAGTCAATCTGCTTATAAAAAGAAGGATGTCTGAGATCAAGGTGACGAGAATCCCTTTTCAACAAGACAGATTGCAGGCAGTGAGAAAGAGACATTCTTTAAAGTATATTAATATATTAGGAGTCTCTTCTTTCTTCTAGTTTATAACTTTACCCTTTAAAGATACTAAGTTTAAAGCCATCATTTAACCATTTAATTTTAGTAATAAACATTAGGGAAAACGCTTTCAATCTCCAGGTTTTAGATTAAGAACTTTTTAAGAGTGTTAATCCCAACATGGAAGCTGGAGGAAAGAGTTCTACGATGGCAACTGTGGATTATTGCGTTAAGTGGCTGCTCCCTAAATATATATAGTTCAAATCCACTGCACTTAATCACCGAAGCAGGGAACCCGCCTCCTCTGGGAACAGCAGCATCCACGCTGCTTGACACTAGCACGAGCCACTGCGCCAGCCCGCATCCGAATGGACTTTCATAATCATCTCTAGGCTCTCGAAACACACTTTTAGCCCCATATCCAGGCATTGAGATATAGTATTTAGCTGTACACTGGGAAGAAAATATGTTTAAACAAGTAAATTTAGCTGAAAGAACAAACAGTTCTCTCTTATTCCTCAAAGGTTCCTCAAAATGTTTTATAAATAATATAAAGTTGTGCCTATCAATATAATTTCTTCAAGTTTAGTTCTAAAAAGTACACCTTTACCTTCTGCCTTGGAGCTTATTTTCCATAACTTCCTAGAATATTTATCATTAATTTGTTATAATTTTCTATCAGTGCATCTAAAGTTCTCCCTTTCGGTAGCTCGTGGGTGGCTCTTGTGGAGCAGCTGCGCTGTTGTAACACCGAAATCAATGTACTTACGGCAAGATCAATTAAAGTATTACCTCCAT
This sequence comes from Drosophila punjabiensis, assembly GCA_008042585.1. Classification (NCBI taxonomy): domain Eukaryota; kingdom Metazoa; phylum Arthropoda; class Insecta; order Diptera; family Drosophilidae; genus Drosophila; species Drosophila punjabiensis. The sequence continues at coordinate 130,193 of VNJR01010873.1, forward strand.
TTGAAATATCGAGCGCCGTGGGTGTCGATTGAGGCAGCTGATCGCCGACAACTGCATTTGTTTGCCCTGCCAAAGCGCTGGGAGGGAGATACATACATATATCCAGGTGCCGAAAGCTACAGCATCCATCAGGCGGTGCGTTTTAATTGCTTTGAAATTCTTTGGACAGCTCCCGATTAGATACTGATCTGGGATCTTGGCCTAACGGTGCCTTGATTAGATTCAATTCACCTTGCATTCGTATAAGTATTCCTATTCGGATTAGGATTGGTATGGGGACCTCCCCACCTGCTCTCCGGCTCGCAAATCATTTCGGATGCAGATACAATTTTACTTTGATTGAGATTGAGATTGAACGAGGCGAGGAGCCCCACTACCAGTTTGTTCGGTGGTGACTGGCGCCCGTCCAACCTGTTGATTTGCCTATCGACTGGAGCTGGGAGCTGAGACTTGAGAGCTGGGGAAGGCTTTCCACGCCATTGCCACACAGTTGGCCAAAAGGAAAACTGAATGGGCCAGCCTATCTGCGGCGTTACATCAGTCGATATTTACATATATGCCTGCAGTCTCCACCCTCTTGCGGCAGATTGATTTGTATCTCGGCGGCGGTCTAATGAAGATAAATGCTCTCGGATTGGCCCACAACCAATATCTGGGCGGTCGTTCGCCTAATTGATACGAGCATATGTGCGGCGGTCAAACTTAATTGCATTCAAATCGAAGGCAGGTAAAATCAATGACACTTTCTTTTCATTTCTGGGCGTGAGTATCAAATAGTTTACCTTTTTATTTGCCTTTATTACCTTTATTTGCTTTCCGCTTTTGCATTTCGCGTCATTTTAATGGCTTTTTAATGGTCATCGTTTACGGTGTTTGTGTGTGGTTGTGATATGTAACTTTGGTTTTTTAATTAACACTCGGTATGGGAAGATTTATTATAGCCATTAATGGGTAGTGCAAATTGTAGAATCAAAGTAATAAATATTAGAGAGATAGTAGTGTGAACTGCTCTTGAAATTACGAAAACTCAAATTTAAGCTATTCTAAAAGTTTATTTTTATTCTTCAAATTATAAAACTAAAAGTACTTTTCTGCCTTCAAAACTATACCCAAAAACATCTCTTTAGTTTTCTCACCAATTTGAAGCTTGTGCTCCAAAAATCAATCTATCAAATCAGCGGGGAATCTGCTTAAGACATCTCACATACCCGTTAGCTTGACCATTCAACGAAATTTATTTCCCATGAAAAGTGATTTCGCATTGACCACAAATCAAGGAAAAGTGGATACCCAAGCAGCTCACATGTGGGCTGGCCCAGCCTCCGATCCAAATCAATACGTATATATATATCTGGTGGATATGCATATTCCCGGCCTGTTCAAAGATGTTAATGGAAAGAGCTCTTGGGAATCTGAAAAAGCGTTACAATTTAAAGGTGTGAAAATCGCAGTCGGCGTAGAGTTGGCCAGCTTTTTCAAAGTCCCTGCCTTCGGGGCTCAACGACAAGAAATTGCAATTTAAATGCCATAAATTAAAAGGAAAAGCGAAGATAGAACCTACGAAAAGAGATATCTGCGCATATAGGCACTGAAAGAAATGTTTAAAAAAATTTAAGTTTATAGAGAAAAATACAGAAGCAAAAAATATTGAATTATTTATGGAAAAACTGCTGCTTAAAAGCTTGAAAAAATATAGAAACAACTCCTAAAAACTATCTAAAAATTAATATAATATAAAGTATAATGTTTTATAGTTTTTAAAAAATATAATTTGTATTCTTCAGTGCCTATAAATAATGCTTTAGGGCTGAAAATTTGACGCTCTGTGCAAATGAAATGAAAATTGAAATCGTAACGCGGTCGCGAGTTGAAGGCGGTTTTTATCGCTGAGCTGGAAATCGGGCGCTTGGCCTGCAACTTCAGCTGCGCCTGCGGATGCGAGACCTGCAACTTGGCCTGCAAGTCGCCGACGGGGTGATAAATCTTTCTATTAGCCAAACTGCGGGCACGTAAAGGAGTCGGCAGGAAAAGCCCTCTGCCTTGGGGCGAGAAAAAACGCAGACAGCTTTGTTAGCGCCGCCGACGCGACTGTTGAGGCGATTTTAATCGCGCCGCTGCATAATTTATAAATCCATTTTAATCAGCCAGCGCTCCGCAATTACTTTGTCTGCATTTAAATGTCCAAGGATGCAGACGCGAATGCGGATGGGGATGGGAGTGGGGATCATGATCGGGATCGGGACTTGAACCTGGCCGCGGCAGGTGGGGCAGGTGTTCCAATGGCATCTGCTACGTGTCCTAGGTGTGTTAATTCGAGCTCTGCGATTGCGTAGCCTGCTCATTGAGTTGTCAGCGGCGAACTGGCCGTGATAAATAGCCTGCAATTATGTCCATGCCATCGCTGTCTTCCCCTTTTGCCGGCACATCTTGCTCTGGCTTCTCTTTCTGTATTTTTTATATATAATTTTTTTATTTTTGTAGCTTAACCCCTCTTGGGTTGCCAAATAGCCGGGCAGAAACGTAAGAAAATAAATGCTAATTGAATAAACACGCCGCCGCACAAAACTTTGCGAGAAAGCAACCGGCAGTGGCCATAACTACAAGTGCACATAGATGCCTATGACTATGACTAGGACTGTGTACTTATAGTTATGCTCCGCACAAATTGACACTAATCGCTTGACTAAATAGCTAAAAAAAAGAAACAAAGCCAAGCAAGGGCTCTGGCTGGCGATTTAAAACGCGCGCAATATATATTTCCAAGAAAATTGTGCTAAGTATTTGGATCATTGAGAGTTGGCTTAAAGAATGCAAATGGCATGCAAATGATGAAAAAATTACGGAAAATGCTAATATTATTTGAAATGTTTCTTGGGAAAAGTGAAGAAATTATTTATGCAATCTTCGAATTCAAAGATACTTTTCTCACGCAGATTATACGGTTGAAAATTATTGCTTTTGGATTGAGATCTATTAGTAAAAGCAACAAAGTAACAATAATTTGGTTATGAATTTATCAAGATTTGTATATTCAAGAAATTTCTATGAAAACCCAAATGAAAATAGTTAAATAGAACTTCAACAGTGGTTTTTCTGAATTTTTTATGATAAAAAGGGTTTCTAAGATCATCAAAGTTTGAGAATTGGTAAATAAACAATTCTTATAAAAATTTTGTACCAATATACAACGTATACTTATTTATACTTATACATTTTCAGCAACCTGCTTTGCATATTTCAACCTTTTCTGTGTTCACAATTAAACAGAGTTAGATGTTCGTAGAAACACTATAAATCACAACCTTTGTGGGCTTTTCCAGTGATTTCCAAAGCCATCTGTTGCAGGCAAAGTTTCCCAGATCGAGTTCAATTGAAAAGCTATTGATCTTGGCAGTTCCTCGAGCTGCACTAGGTCACTCAGTCACCCCGAGAGGCGTCAATCGGCGGGCCAATCAAGCCGCAGATTGCAGTTTGTGTGTTAGGAGTGTGTGCCTTGTGCCTTGAATTGATTTCAATGACTGTGCCGAGATCCGTTGCCTACTAACTTACTGGGAGGTCATTGATCTGGGGGCCAGAAATTGAATGCGAAAAATATATATGTGCCTGGCAGGGTCATTAACTGAGCGAGGAGCTCCTTCGACCCGCCTCGCAAATGGTTCGGCGGTCAAATTCATAAATCAGTGAGGCAAGAATGCAGTTTGCAGTGCCGCAGAGAATTTCGCAGATAAATTGATGATAGGCAGCTGGTGCGATGCGATCCATTGACTAATAGTGTTAGATTCAGCTATGGCCGATAAGCGTTTTGTTACGACACAACGCACCAGAGAACCTAACCGCCAATTGTCATCAATTATGTTGATTAATAGCGGGCCCAAAGCGCGGACTTGCGTTAATAGTTGGGCGGATCTTTGGCTCTTTCCCTGCCCAGCTATAAATATAAGTGGTAAATAAAGAGGCCGGCCAATAAACCATGTTGAGCCTTATCGGTTATTGCTCTAACATTCCCCGATAACAATCAAATTCGCAGTCAGCTGACAACATTTTTGATGGAATTTGCGAGGAATTTACTTTTTGTGGTCATGCGAAGAGTCTTAGACTCACTTGGGAAATATATTTTGCACTTCCTTCAATCAAGGTTTTGTTTGGGATCTTAAGATAATGAAAGATTTGGAAAGAAATACGTGAAGTATTATATATTTTTAATAAATTATAAAATACCAATTAGCCTCTGATCCTCTAACATTAAGAGCAATAAAGCTATTGCATCTCAAATAAAATCAAGTACTAATTTAAGTGAACATTGTTGAGTTTTATTCTTTAAAACTTTAATTACATGACATTATATAATATTTAGAGAACATTAGATTCAATAATCTTTGTTTTTTCCCCTTAACTATAATTCAATTTTAACTCCTCCTGTAGCGATATTTAATCTCAGTGCACCTTGAGGACAACGTAAGCGGCTTGCTACATTCTGAATTCCGTTCCCATAGCCCAACTGATCGGCTTATCGAAGGCCCCACCCAAGAGTCAGCATAATTGATTTGTCTAATGCAGCGCGGCATGTGCTGATGCATGTTTGTTGATGCAGATACAAAGATACAAAGATGCTGCTGCGATAGAAAGATACATTTCTGCTCGCTTAATTGCGGGCTACACGCTGCGCTCCACCCCTTCCCCCCGCCCCGACCTCCGCTGATTAGCTGTTGAGTTATTAGCAAACATAGACATGGCATATCCGTGAGAGAGATCGACGAGAGATCCGTAAGATCCGAGCAGGGGCAATCATTCATTTGTCCGCGTTCGGTGTTTGGCAATCAGTTCGTCGGAGTTGTGCAAACAAAGGTGCCACACGGAGCGTGGAAGGCGATCTGGACAGGATTGACGGACAGGTGACGGTGGAGGGCAGGCATCCGACGGCAGACGGACGAAGGCAGACGGCCCACTTGACAAAGACAAAGCCAAACAGAGCTCAAAAGGTTTCATTGCTTAATGTCACGGGGGTCCAGGCGAGGCGACTTAAACTGATTTATAATTGCGATACGTCTCTGCAACGCGATACCTTGAGATTCTTCTTATAAACTCTGGCAAATAAATAAGCGCCTTATTCCAGGCGATGACAAGACTCGAAACTCCGTCTCCGTCTCCGTCTCCTTATTCCATGTGGGCAAAAGGAGTCGGCAACAAGTGTGTAAACTGAAACCCATTTCCAGAGCAGCCTCAGTCTCAGTCTTAGCCTCTCTGGATGTCGGGTGTTAAAACCTAGATCTCTGAAGGAGACCACCGACTGCGTCCGTGCCATTTAACAGCTACTAAAAACCCAGAGATGGCCAATCCTCACTCCAAGACAATGCCCGCCATGCTAAATGGAGTGAAGGAAAATAATATTAAACTTCGGCGGCGTATTTTTATAAAGGCGCCGAAGTTTTCATGCCCTTGTGGATTATTTTCCTACCGCCTACTTGTGTAAACTATCAATGATAGAGGTCAGGAATAACACAAGCTAACTAAAAATAGATTTATTAGATGGCGAACAAATTGCTTTAATGGTCGATTTAGAGGGCGACGAGGTACGAGAAACTAGCTGCCTTAAACAAATAAACTAAACTGCTAAAAAAAACAATCAAGAAGCAATTAGAGGATCCTTAAACTAAGATATTGAAGATTACTGGAAACTTCTACCACTTAAATTTAAGAAATTTATGGAACAGAAATTCTTCTTAATGATTTCCTAATAAATATCATAACTAGAATTAACATTCATTAAGAACCAATTAATTGGTCCATTAGCTTTGCCTTAATGTTTAGTACCTATTAAGCGGAATTTCCTCAAGCTATATTTCATAAAAAAAACTGGCTTATGAGCTAGTTTTCAGCTCTCACTATTTAATATTCAGCTTCCCAATTAAGGAGCAAAATTTACGAGAATCTGCTGCTGATAAGTTGGGCCCTCTTCCGTAGTCAGGCAAGCTTTCGATACCCTTACCCGACCGACTGACTGCATAAAATTGAATAAAAATAAAAAGCAGCGTCAAAACAGGCAACAAAATATGCGTAATTATCGACTAGGCGGCTGGTAGCTCCCCATTCAGTTCCAGTCGAGTGCAGCCAACTGAGACAACTGGCCAGGATCGGCGGAGGAGGAGGAGGAGTCTTCGTCGGTTGGTAGGTAACCGAGGACTGGACCCCAGGGCCTTTGTGTCTGGACTTAGCGGCATCCTGGCGCTAAACGAAACCTGCAAAGAGCCAACAATGCGATAAATTACCCGGCAGCTAATTTAAATGGCATCGAATGGAGCCGAATGGCAGGCAGGCGCAGCGAGCCATAAAAACCCAATCGAAACTAGATCTGATTAACTTTGATTTATCGTAGGTGGCAAGGTCCAGAGCCGTGCTTTGGCTAAATTTAGCCAGGTTCCTATATCATTGGGACTTGGATTCGGCTCGGATTTGGATTCGGATACGCCTCAACTTCATTAGCTGGGCTCGACCCCGGGCGAACCTTTGGATTGAATTGTATTCGCAGGCGTGAGCTTGAGTAATGCAGAGGCGTCGGGTGGCCACATATTTGCACTTTGACTGCTTGACTCCTTCTGGGCTCCAGCTAAGTTTTAGCCAAGTTCTGGCCAAGTTCTTGCCAAGTTTTAGCCAAGTTCTGGGCAAGTTAAAGTGAGTTAACGACCTTGTTAGCGGCAACTTCCGCGTGCAATTTGCATGCAAATCGTTGACAATATTTTGGTAGGCAGGGCTTTACTCATCAACTCGGTCTATTATTTCCTCACGACTTTGGCATGAACCTGAGGCCCACACACTCACAGTTTAGTGCATTTGCATGGCTAAAAGTGCACTGAAAACCTACACTTGTACTTAAATAATAAATTTATTACTGTTAAGTCTTAGGACAATCCAGCCTGGATTATCCAGGTAACTTCTTATGGAAAGCTGAAAAATTACATATTAACAAAGTTGTATATGGTAAATCGTACAATGTTTTACATATTATTTTAATTATTTAATTTTAAATTTAGTAAAGATTTGTTTTTCTGTGTATAGATCTTGTTATCCACTCTGGTTTGCCCTTTGTCAATTGTGGGAGTGTTCCTTAAAATAACGCTGTCTATTGCATAAATCCCCCGGCAAAAGGAAACTGCCTTCGGTGGCTGACAGCTTGACGGAAAAGAGCATCGAAGGAGCCTGGAACCCGAAGCCAATGAAGACATCCCTGGCTGGTTCAATGCCATGGTTGGGATTTCACATGCCTCGCATAAATCGCATGCAAAATGCGCATAATTCTCGCAGTAACAATGCCAGACGAAAAGCCCATTACGCGAATGCAATTTGTCAGCCGGCGAAGTGCAATTAAGGAGGCTGGGAATGGCGTAAATAATTAATTTTCGGTAGCTGGCATCAGTATATTGGTTTTATTCGCCATAAACGCGTAAGTATCTGTCAGATACTTGTACGCACGCCACCGCGGCGCCGCCGACATTGATCTTGCCACATGTTCGCCTTAATTAGACTCAAAAATCGAAAGCCAAGAGCCAAAAGCCAATTCCTGAGCCACCATTAAAATGACAAAATACCCTCGAGCCAGTTTCGGTTTCAGTTAAGCCTCAGGATCCTCCAGCAACCAATATCCAATATCCCCAATGTCTGTCTCAGTTGATGGCGGGGGCCGAGTAACAACTTGTTTTTCAACACTTTTTAATCAGTCTGACAACACACAGTTAAGGTCAGTCGGCGGATCACATTAATTACAAAAGAGCAGGCACCGAAACACGTCGCCGCCATTAAGGAACAGAAGCGGACCAGATATCGCTGCGATCTGCATTTGCATGCTAATGAAAGCGACACCGGGCAGTCGGGCGTCCAATTAGCTGATTGTGCTACGTGTTTTGGCCATGGCTTTGAACGGTTTCGTTTCGCAATTCGTCGCCGATCCTGCGTAAAATCCCGCTCTGCCTCTGTTCGCGAGTTATGCGATTGCGGCCTGATCGCGGTCATTGGAGCAAGTGCTCGAGATACGTGATACGAGATACTTCGTCGCTGGAGAGGATCGCCACGGTTCAACCCAATCAATCACAAGTGGCTCTGTCTAACGAGCTCGCAAAGCCATATGTGTGGGATCCGAGGATGGCGATCGAGGCGGTCTTATCGCGGAGTTCCGCCTCCGCATCCGACAAATGAAAAGCCATAAAATTAATGAGCGTTCATAAAAATGCACTCGAGTGGGACAGAAGCCAAAGTGTCGCACAGTAGCCGCACACACACACTCGATTCCCAACTGGGAGACAGTAAGAAAAAAATGATCCTAAATGGCGGAGACACGGATCGCATTTCAATAAAAGTTGATCTTTGGTATCGGGATATTCCTCGGGATATTTCGAACGGAATATAGAGTTCTTGAATTATTATTTAGATTTAATGTTTTCCGGACATTAAATATTATACAACATAAAGAGGGAATAAGTTTTTAGTTCTGTGTAGATACCATTGTCAGACCCATAATTTAATGGCTCACCACTCATAATTTCCTGCGTAATCCTCGCGTTATTTACGCACTCTCTGGGCATTGAATCTATGATTTATGCAACGCTTCGAGTGTGTAGTATATACAGTGCAGTTGAACGAGCAAACAAACATCGAACAAAACACAAATGTCTGGAGCATGGCCTACAAAATCTAGCGCAAATTATGGCACAGACATTCATTTCGAATGGCTTTCGTTTCAAACTGAGAGAATCTCAGGTGCTCGACAAGTGTTCCATTGGGCAACAATGTTGCATCAGTGGAGCAGATGTATATATATATATATGTTCCGAGAGCGATTGAGAAACCGAAACTGAAACGGAGCGAGCCAGCGGAATGCAATGCGAATGAGCCGGATAATTATTTTGAAAAATTTACTATTCATTTGCCGGCTAATTATTCATTGCCTCTCCTTATATGCCGCATAAAATGCTTAACGATTCATATAAAATTAAATGGTTTAATAATTGAGGCATCACTGCAGCATACTCTCTTGAATGTAGTTTAGTTCTTGAGAAATATCTATCATTTAATAATCTCATAAAAACAAGGATACAAGAATCACCGAAGCTTCAGTAGAAAATGTACAGCAGTTCAAGTACTTTGGAGGAATACTAGTAAATTCTTAAAAGCCAAAGGTGTAATGGATCTAATGAATAGAATTAATCTTATAATTAACTAATGAAACAACCCATTAGAAAATCAAGTGTGTTGCACGTCTGAACCTTCTACAAACCAGTTGGCATACTAACAACAAGCTGGCAACCTGGCAAATTTCTCACTCCATCTAGCTGGCCAAACATTTAACGAGCCCATTCACACATCATGAAACCAGAGCACGCATAAACTAACACTGGCCACTAACACCTATTGCCAATTGCACTGGCCAAGCGGGAAGTGGCCAGGAGAGTGGTCAGAAGATGATAGTTGCCAGGCGGAGAGATAAGCGAGGAGAGTCTGGCCCACTATCAGGTTGGCCAGATACCAGATACCAGATACTTAGATACTCGCTTTCTGGCTCTCCCTAACCGCTTTTATTGCCCACTTAGCCGGCGCAAGAGCGAAGCTAATAAAAATACAGGAAAAGCATCTTCATCATCTGCTCTGATGGCAGCTAGCAAAGGATCTACTCAATCGCATCGCATCGCCAGCGATCGATTCATTGCGATTCGGAATGGGGTTATTGACGCATGTTTCGGCCTCCCCACACACAGAGCCCCATTTACTGGCAGTAGTAGTAGTATTCCCCCCGATCTGCAGATATTTTTTTGGCTACGGCCGCCTGTTTTCATTTGGCCTGCGAAAACACAAGCACTATGCAAACAGAACTACTTCAATTGCGGATCTTTCTTTCTTTTTTTTATTCAGAGTTCTTTTTTTTCCGGCTGATTAATGCCTGTCCGTGCGCTGTGTACGGCTTTTTATGGGGTGCAACAATCATTTTTTCCAAAGAAAATATTAATAGAAATCAAAACAAGAGAGTTCGTGTGGGTTCCGTGGTGGAGCCACCTCCATCTCGATCTCCAACCCGATCTCCGCCCAATTATTTTGTTTCGCAGACCAAGTCAATAAACAGTTCCTAGATGGCCAAGCATAATAAGCAAACCTCCTTCCCAGGAGAAAGAAGAAAGTCCGCGAGTGAGAATGGAAATGGGAATGGGAATGGGAGGTGGTCAAATTGAATGCCAGCATAAATTCGCCAAAAGGTGTTGAGCCTGGCAATTTGCATAAATCACAATTACATTGTCAGTCGATGGACGATAAACGCGGGCGTCGTTGTTAACTGCCAGTTCCACCTGAGCTATCCAGCTATCTGGATCTACAAGTGCTCCGAGTCCGACTACGACGACGACTATGACAAATGCTGGACAGGCCCAGGCACACACATAGCTGGCATAGCGCCAGGCCTTGTTGAGTGTCCATAAACGGGGCCGCCGGACAAAAGACTGGCTGTCATCGCAGTCGCGTGCTCGATGCAGGTGGTCCGAGCTGGCCAACAGGCGACAGACAATGCAATTAGCCATATAATGGGGCCGGTAATTGGTCAAATCGATACAGAGAGCCCAACACTTGGGCCAATAATTAACTCTGCTCAAGTGTAATCCCATTCAGAGGTCGAATTAAGGCAACACACACACTTTGGAGCTAATTGAGTCAAAGGCCAAGCTAAAATTAGAGCCCCAGTCCCAGGAGTGTGTCTAAATATCTTTAATAGTCTGGCACATCGTAAAGTTTTTCTCGGAGAAATTCGGGCAGATGGCAGTGCTGAAAGCCAAAATTTCCTCGATTCGTATCGCATAGAATCGATTCGGATCGGATGATACATGGCGGCGACAATAAAGCGAAACATGCTGCTGCCGTTCCAGAGTATCTCTTGGAGGCTCTTATCTAAATTTGTGCTTGTAGTCTGTTGTTTATTATTGCTGTGAGTTTTTGTTGTTGTTGAATAACAATTTAGTCAACAATTTTTATGCTGATTTTCACTTTCACTCGGGGGGAATGGGGCCTACGAAATATTTACATATATCTTTATTAGCTGGGCGCGCTTTTATTGTCTGGCTGTCAGGCTGTCTGACAGATTTCTTATGGCTCTATTATATTTTGGAATTTTTATGAGCTGTTTCCAGCAATATTAAGATTCTCTGTCCAATAATATCTTTATGATTATCTGGTTAATGAGCCTTTAAATGGAAGTTACTGAGATTACTTGAATTCCCAGAATATTCTCTGGCCATTTCTCATGAAGATTGACGCGACCAATAAAAATTAACTGCGGACTGGTCAATAATTTTGGATCTTCGAGTAACTTGATAGTTGGATACGGGTAATGTTTTGGGCGGTAACTCAATATGCTGAAGAGTTCTTATGCATTCCGAATTCCAATGGCAACCTTGATCGGTCGAGATATATATTGGTCTGGTCTATAACTTATGCCATCCCTCTCGATGAGGTAATATTTTCCGTTGTTTGCCTTTAATTTTAACTGCTCACAAGGCGTCTGGCGTCAGGTTTGTTTATCACATTTGCCAGCTAGCTACTTGCAGTCTTGTATCTTGCAGATACACAGCACTCGCTCAGGCACACACATATGGCCACAGATATACTCGTTTAGACACATGCACGTCAGGGTGTGAAGTGCGAATTACCGACCGGCAGGCCGTGGCAGCAGTGGCAACAACAATTTGCATTTTGCGTTCAATGAGCCACTGACCTAAGTCAATATATTTTGCATTGTGCCTGGCAAACAAACGTAGTATTAAGTGTATCTGTATCTGTTTCTGTACTTGTATCTGTATCCGCGCGCCCTGTATCTGTGACTATAGCTGGCGGCCCACTCAGCCCAGCTACCCCCGATAATTATGACGTTTTCCGATGGCATTTCAGCCTTGCACTTAGTCATCGAAATGGGAATACCCTCTAAAGAGCAATGGATATCCTAAAACAGTAGTTGGAATAAGAATAATATTTACTTTTGGGATCTTAAACTGTATTCTTAAGTACTCAATAAGCCAAACTAGTCTAATTTCTTCAGAGTAAAAAGTCTTAACTGGCTTACCAACTTTAACCATTGAGATTGTACGAAAAATGCATCTGAAAATTCCCAAGTATAGTTTCAACTTCAAAGCTTGGTATAGCCAAAAGCACAAGTAACATTTTTCTTTACCGATAATTATACATTTAATAATTAAATTAAACATTAAGAGGTATCAAAAAAACCCCAACGAGTCTACAAACAATTGACGTTGGCAGCCAAAGTCGATGTTAGCTGGCGATAAGCAAAGTGGCTCTGTCGCATGCGGCTTCAATTGCACTTCATGCGGCTCAGACTCGATTTTGTCGTGGCTGTTGTTTTCACTTGCAGATACTTTTTGTCGCTGCTAATTTATTTGCAACATTTGCTGTTTACTGTGAATTAATTGCAAACGCAACTAAGCGCGCTCTGGACTATTTACGCCCCGCACAAATACACAGCGCGCGGATGCATTTGCATTAACATTCAGCACTAGTACGCCGTGCGGCGCGTGTATCTGTTAGATACCATTTGGTATTACACTTTGCGATATCGCACACACATTCGCACGTGCTATCTGGATCAGCTGCAAATGTGTCCGGGAATCAACATTTGATTAGGCATTAGCTAAAGCTAAAGCTATCCCCACAAGGCGCGGCGGCATTCCTCGCCCTCCCTTTCGGGATGAAGGGAGAACTCGCTCCCCCCAGTGGCAATTTAGCTCAAATCGAGCATTCGATCAACTAATTGAAATGTTATTTCTCATGTCAAATGTCTCGAGGGCTGGCGACAGCTAAAAATACGGATGCAGAGCAGAGGCCCATTGTCAGAGCCGCTTCCCATCCCAATTCAATTCCCCAAAGTTGACAGGCGACACTTTGGCTGTGGGACCCTCTGGATGCCTGCCGCATTGGTTACGCTCCAGTTTTTGGTGGCTTCCGTTTTGGCTGACTACAGACATACATATAGTTTTCGGGAACTGCATAATATGTGTGTCAGCGAGGCGGGAACCAACCAATCGTTTGCCATGTCAAATGTCGTCGAGGGGGGAAAACTCTTTGAACTTTGACTGCGGCTTAATTTATCTGGTCACGGCTGGGTTGGGAACTTTGTTTGCCTGGGGAGCTATTAGCACGCAGAAATAAATCCAGAAATAGGGTTTTATTTTTTTAGATAAAGAAATATTTGTAGGATTAGGATTTATATTATTTTTTATTTCTTTGGCAGCAAAATTTTTTGCTGACTGGAGGTCTTGATATATTACTCATAAATTCAGATGCGACTTACTATATGTATTATTTAGTTTTCAGAGAGAAATCCTCATCAGTCTCTGAATTTATACTTGGGAATTTTAAGTTTAATTCCTGTAAAAGTAAGCTTAATATTGGTAGAAAAAAAAAGACTTATTTGAAACATTTTGACATAAAAAAATAAGTGAAAAAATGTCTGAGAAGGCGAGTATTTTTGGCCTACGCTTTTCCTGGTGATTTCTTTAAAATCTCTTTGATTTGTTTAGATACAAGCACCATTTTTTTTCTCAGTGCAAATACATAGAATAATTTGCCTGAAAAAGTTTTGTCATTCTTTGCTCGATGGGCCATCATTTCTGGGGCCATAAAATGCGAAAACCTCAAACCATTGACACGACCAGATCATCAGCCCGCATCTGTCGCCTCGGCCAAATTGAATATTTTAAAAGCCGCCAGTCTGCACATGCTAAAAATGTTTTATGGACTTCTGTTTTTGTTGCTCCGACTTTGACTCCGGCTCCGTCTCCTCCGACTCCGACTCCGAATCTGTACAAAAATGCCGTCTAACCAGACGCTGGAGCGTCGCTGTCGCTGACAGGCCGGGCAACTGGGCAACTGGGCGACTGTGGCGGTGACTTGGCAGCCCGGAGTCCAACGGTTAACAATTTGACAACCGCGGCTGTGACAGGCAACGCCAGCTAAATAATATATATGCGACTTATAACAGTTTAAGTTTGATTTCCCTGCCCCGCGAGCCTGTCAAGTAATAATAATTAAGAGTTTCCATTTGTAGCATTGCATAAATCAGCGAAAAGCGTAACATACAGAAATACAAGACCGACTGCGACTTGGCTAATTGATTCGTGATAGTTTGTTGTGGTGGCACAGCCAGATGATAGCCAAAATGGGTTAGGATCATTCGGGGAATTCGAATAATTGATGTTGTACGCAAAAGGGTCGTAAAATTGCTAAATCCACGCCTCCGGCGATAGGCAAATATGGGTGTGAGGGAGTGTACAATGGGGCTTGCTTGTCTTTGCCCACGGATGAGGGCGGCGGACACGCCCACGAGGCCGTGGGTCTGGACCCGGTCTGATAGTGCAGCGTACTGCACTTCTTATCTCAACTCGGCCACGGCGACAATGTTGACAGCCTCCGCCGGGTGACACAGAATCGCAGTGGAGCGGAGCCGGCTTTAGTAGACTGCTCGGTTCGAAAATTTATGATCGACTTAATGCCAAATGCAAATATTTGGCACAGAGGTCAGAGATCTAAGGCAGGGCATATAAGTGATCTACATGGATTGGGGATAAGGGACAGGGGATCGAGGTTCGAGAAGTGTGACCATGAACAGGGAGGGAGAAGATGCTGCAATATAAGGAAGGTTTTCTCTAGACTTCACTTCGAGTGATTTTAAGAGAAGGAAATGTATGATTTTAGTGCAGAATGAACTAATAATTAAAAATGAAAAAATGCCATAACAAATTCCCTAACCTTTACAAAATCAGCAATACTTAACTTCCCAGCTCGAGTTCTCCAACTCCTCAGGTCTTACAAAGTCACAGCCCCGTGCCACTCGATCAATGATCGGTGATCAATGGAGACTCTAATGGCCAGTCAACCAAATGACTCAACACCTGCCGCAGAGCAGGTACCTCCTCCGACTGCGACAGACTAGATTCTTGGCCTAAAAAGCGAGGATCAGGTGGGGATCTCTGTGGAGAGGGAAATGCCGAAGCTAAAGCTACAGCTGAACCTGGAGCGGCAGGAGGCAGACAACGCTGTCGCAGACGCAGCCACAGACGACGCCACTTGTCTTGTCGTGTCTCAAATTAATTAAAGACTCATCTACATATTTCATTTCCACTCCAACTGGTTGTTTAGTGGACAAGAAAAAGCCGCGGCCACAAAAACATCATCCAGCGAGAAAATGCGGAAAAACAAACCTGGCTAGATGGCGACTGTGGACTGTGTGGAACTGGGGGATAATGGAGACTGGGGATCTCTCTGCGGGCGCCTCTGAAATTGGCCTGTCACTGGTCACGCACTCCGAGGCGGTAAAGGGGGCGTGGTTCGGTTCGTTTTATTCATGCAAAACAATTTACAGTTTTTTAACATCTTTCTTAAGACATTTTTCGAACATCATTTTTTGGGCACATTTAAAATGTGTTTGTTTTAACATTTTACAACTTTTTTCCGCTTACATATTTTTTTAATATAATTTCTTCGTTTGTTTTTCCCTCTGCGGCTTGTATTAATTTGTAAGAACGCACACATTGGGTGTTATTCAAATGCGTTGAACTTTCACTGGAAAACTTTTACCTAATCGGCTTTTATTTCGGGGTCTCCTCTGGTGGGCCAAGCCACTCGATGGCACAATGGGAACTAGCCATACTTTACACATTATTAGTCTAATTTAATCAAATGAAGGCATTCTCAATAGCCGCATTCATTTTTCATTAATGAATTGGACCCAGATGGAGGCCGAAGCCTCGCGATTGCCTGAAAACGGTAGCGTTGATAAATCTAATGTATCCCAGGGAGAAAGCCAGAATCCCACCACGTGTGGAATGTCCGCAAGAGAAATTCCAATATAAATTGGTCGTGTCAGGGCCCATCATCGGCAGGAATAGATCTCATCTCATCCGGGCGATATGACATCGTTTTCCATTATAATTTGCCATTCCGCAGATATTGCAACATTTCCCACTAAGATAAAATGGATTTTAGTGGGCGTTTTTTTTTGCCGGGTAAACAACCCCTGCAGTGGAAATCGACGCTGTCAACGCGATTGTAATTTATTCTTTTGCGTATTTGCTTTTATCGGAAATTGGCCAATAAGGTATTCGGTTGCAGGATATCCTTTCCCACCCCATTCAATCTAGGAAAAAATGCATTTCGTTTACAAAAGATGGGGAGAGGGTGCGAGTGCTAGGTTTAGCCAACTGTGAATTCAATTTGGCACTCCAGCGATTGTTTGCGGATGGGTGCTAATTTGAGATTCCAGAGTCCCGAAATAGATACGGACTGCAATTTCTCCGGCCTCTGAATTGGGGTGGGAACTGTCGCCGTCGGTTTCCCAACGCATAAGTAGCTCTGCTGGCATTTTTCCCCCGGAATAAGAAAAGCAATCACCTGCAAATGCTAAGCAGATCGGCTTATCATACCGCCCACGGCTTGATTTATCGCCGTTTATCTACTCGAGTGCAGGCGGCGGCGCCGCAGCTTCTTGTCAAAGATTTATTGCCCGGCCAAACGACAACTCAATAAAGCGCCACTAATTGGGCTTTAATAGACAGCGACTGTTAACTCTTCATTGTCATCTGGATCGGGGGATATGCATACATATGCTGAAGTCCCCATTGATTGATATGCTCGCCTCCGATTCAAATCAAATTGTCAAAATACGCTGCCCACGATCATAAATTAGGCGGTCTATATGCCATACAAAAGTCCACAAAAGACGGCGTGGCACGGTAGTGAATGCTCGAGGGGCTCGGGGTCCAGACAAAGCGGATAATGCCTCGCTTAGAGATATTCCCAGAGATATTCTTTTTACGACCATTGATGGCTGGCATACCATATTATGTTAAATAACCACAAAAGTGATCGTAAATTTTCATAAAGTGTCACGCCAAAACGTCACACTTTTTTGTCAGCATAATTAAAAATATAATAAAAGGCAATTCCATACATATATGCATGGATTTATTTAAATACCCGGTGACTATTTCGTTTTTTTTTTTTGTCAACTCCAACTTTTATTGAGGGCCTGCACATAAATTTCGACATTACCAATGCCGTCGTCCGTCGGTTTTGTCTCGGAGAAAATGAAGGTCTCATTTGCATAAACTGAGCGCCTTCCCCTCCGACCCTTAACGGTTGCCAAAGAGAGATCCCTGTCCAAGTTACCGTCCCATCGATCCATCCATCGATGACAAGGAAGCCCAGAACCCAGCCCAGCAACATAACTCAATCGAGCACCTTCCGAAAATGCCAGCGATTTGACAGGCATATTTTCTGACATTTTAATTATTGTCAGAGCGTGACAGCCATTGGAGGCGATTTTATTATTGGTGTCTTTCGAGGCCTCTCCTGCCCCACTCTCTACGTGCTTAATATGTGGGTAATTTAAAGCAGCTCAGAAGCGTGCCAGGAATTCGGATACATTTTAATTTTGGAGTTCGAACTTTGGATTTCCCATTCCCCGGTTCAATGAACTGCACTCAACGCCTGATTGAACCTACTTCCCCACAGGCACAGCCCGTTGATAGATCAATAAAAGATCGTTCGATTATCAATATGCACTTATTTCACACCTCACTCAATTCCGTATTGTTATTGTAGCGGCTGCGATAACACACATAATAATGAGCCGAGCAAATCGAACAGATTTCTATGACTATTACTGGAGAAAAGATAAATTGGATGGAGAGATTGGGTGAAAATTCATTTCCTGATTGGTTAATTTGAGCGGGAATATAACCATATGCTATGATTATTAGATAAAATATTGATCAATAAAAATCATAAAAATAAATACTTAATTGGTGTAGATGGTAGGTAGATTTCTTAATGTAAAATAATATTATAGCAAATTAGAGTAATTCTCTCATTCATATGTGAGACAATAACAATTTAAAGCATATATCCATAGTATGATTTAGGCTTTATACACATTAATATAAACTAATAAAATTAAAAAATAAATAAATAAAATAAAAAAAAAATTAAAAAGAAAAAAAATTAAATGCTCGTCACTGAACATAGGCCCCGGCGAGATTCGAACTCACGATCTCCTGTTTACTAGACAGGCGCTTTAACCAACTAAGCCACGGCGCCACATGCCGTGCAAGCCGCTAAAGTTCTGTCACAAGCTGAGAGAGGGCGCTCTCTATGCGTGTTCCTTCCGCACTCTCATGCGGCTGTTTGTTGTTCTCCGAGCTAAAATTAGCAGGGTGCAAAAGAGACAGAGCTAGTGCCGGAGAAAACTTTCCCACAAGAATAAATATAAATTATTCTTTTTAACAATTTAATACGCTAAAAGTTGTCGCTGTCCGAAAGGCGCAGGCACCCAAGAAGATAAAAAAGAAGAAAAATTACTTTTGTTAACTCGAGCAAAACAAATCGTTTTTTAAATGAGGCCCGGAGAGAAAAAGTCACACCACGCCAGGCACAACACGACGCAAGTGAAATGCAACACCACATGGCATACGGCAAAGAGAAAGGCTGTCGCTGGGCTCCAAGCCCCCGGTGCTGCCCCCTTTGATTTTAACAAATGAACTGACGCGCTTAGCATGTCATTTGTTTAGTTTATTCCTGCATTTTTTTTTTGTATTTACAGAAGAGCTGCAGAAGCGGAAAATCAAATGAAATCCACTAAAAGGCAATTGCCAAACACTCCAGAAAAAATGGAACAATTACTTATGGCTCTGGGAAATTTTCGGGGTAGGGAAATTGTAAATCTAAAGGGGAACAAGAAACGGGAACGGGAATGGGAATATGGAATAGGAACGAGAACGGAAAAGGGAACTGCATCGGGCAGGGAGGAAGAATGGGAGCAACTGCATTTACACTATTTATGTTTCTTTCCTTTCGCCGAAACTTTACAATTTCCGTATTTTATTGGGGTAAGGGGTTTGGGGGGAGAGAATGATGCCCTGTAAATAAAAAACGCATGCCTTTCCCAAGCACACCCGCCCCTGGTTTTGTTTAGGCAAAGTTGCAACCGAAGTTGCAGTTGCAATAAAAGTTGCATATACGGGATAAGCATGTGGGCCATAAATTGCCCACCTATTGACAGCAATATTTTATGATATTCCCGCCGCTGTTTATCTGGCACACTTTCAGATATATCCGATAATTCCCAGAGTTATTCATCAGAAGTCTCGCAGTTTATTGCCGAGTATTTATCGGTTTTATTAACCGAAACCGGCATCTGTGTCCATATCCCTTTTTTATGTCAAGGATTTCATTCCAGCTGCCACATAAATAATGTCTTGTTAAGGATTTAATGGCTTATTCGCAGCTCCAACTTTCCTATCAGCTCTCCCAGAAGCAGTTGCACTTTTTCTATCACTCAAGTGGCCACTCAGGGACCACTCGGCGTATACCGCATAATCTCTAATAATAATTTTTATTAAGAACAGCCATTTCCTTGCCACAGCAGCTGGCTAAGATTTCAATTTCCAATTGCTCCCGTAACAAGCTGCGTATTTATAAATTGATGTTTATTGTGTGCACTAAGAGCAGCGAGTTCATTGAACGGACCGCGGCCAAGTGCTGACACACTTTGGCCAGCCAACAACTGCCAACTGACAAAGAGGCCGGCCCTCGCCTCCTCCTCCTCCATCTCCTCCGGCACCTTTCTGGGCCCCCTCCATGGACCCCACAAGTGGTTTGACCTTAAACGAACCTGAACTTGAATTTGGTGTGGCTTTGCTCGTTTCTCAAGTGCAAGGCGGCGCAATTTCAATTAACCTGGCGCGAATCGAGCCATAAATAATATCCGCCAGAATCTCACTCAAGGCATCTTTGGGCGGGCGCAGTTGACAAATTTGGTTAGCAATGGAAATCTATGATTTACCGGGTTCCCCACTATGTATTTTATTTACCATTTAATGCTTAACCCATGCCTGCGAGCGGTTAACTCACTCCCTGGGACTGACGGCGACGGCTACCCAGGTGTCGGATGTGTAATTAACAACTTTTTGGACAGGGACAGGCCTTTTGGGCACCACTCACATCCTGGCTGGCACCTGGCCTGGGCCCAGATAGTGGGTCAGCCCGCAATCAGGTCTCCAGTTCTGCAACGTGTGATTGATAATTAATTAATATGCTTTCTCTCCGTTCCATTTGCAGCGATTCTCCAGCGCTCCACCGTGGATGTGGGACGCATCAAGCTGCAGAGTGTGGCCACCTGCCTGTATCTGTGCATGGACGCGTGCGGCGCTGCCTATGGCTCGGTAAGTAAGCTTAAAATATTACTAAAAATAAGGGAATGTATTTATTTAAGATTTTTTTAGTATTTGGGAGATTTTGAGGCAACCTTAATAGTTAAAAATCTTAAAGAAAGAGCAGGAGAAAGATTTTGATGGTATAAATACAAAGAAAGACTGCGATAATCACATAAATAAATTGTACTTCAAGATAATATTCAATCCAATATATAAAACTTTCGTTCTTAACAAATTCTGACTACTAAAATAATTTTGTATTAATTTTCCTCTTTATTTGAACAAATAGTTTTACAATTTCCATGATTTCAACTATAAGACAAACTTCTACATTAGATCTTGACTCTTTCTTTCAAACAATGAACTGGAATTGAATTATTATTGATTGATATGGATTTATAATTGTTTATCTCGGTTTTTCCCTATTGTTCTGCTTAAAAAAATACCTTTACATTGCAAACTTTATAGAAAACAACCCAAAAATCAAAACATTCATATTATCCCAACTCCCTGAACCGCGAAATCGATTTCTAGTTTCAATTTTCCGCTCCCAGATAACTATATTTGGTATATGCTCCAGATATAGGTATCGGTACTCCTATCGTTTCTAGTCCATTGTTGGCACCCCTCGGCACCGAAAACAAAAACAAACAAAGGCCTGTTAAAAGATTGAGGTAAACCGAAAAAAAAGGAACCCAAAGGGAGGACACTCAAATAAATGAAAGAGCGCCCGTAGAGGTAGGGCAATAAATAAAAAATTAAATGTGAACAAAAACAAAGCAACACGATCAGCAGCAACACAGCGAGTCCTTCGCTCGTCCCTTCTGCCTCGGAATGTGTCCTTATGGTCGCTTCGGTCAGGTCGTCGAGTGGTAACTGATGGCGGTCGCATGTCCTCGAGTGTGAGTGTGTGTGCCCCCCCTCCACCGTGGCGACACTTCATCCCGCTGGGTTTGAGATGAGCGATCCTCGATTTCGTCTGCGCTGCGGATGCCTTTTTTGGGCTGGCGCCATGCAACCGCTTCGGATGCGCTTCAATGGTCCGGCGAACATTAGTTTTTGATTTAATTTATTTCTTTTCTTTCCGCCGTCGCTAGCACTTTGACCTTTTCGCATCCGAAATAGCAGCGTTGTGCCAATTCTGTCAGCCGAGGCGTGTCCGAATCCACGCTCGCGCTTGGTATCTTGCAGATACAGATACTTGCTGATTGATGCGCTTCACCAGCGGCAACTTTGTAGGCGGCCCTTTGAAGGCGCCGCATGCCGCCTGCTGCCTGAGATGGCCTATAACATAGCCAACATATCTTTAAGTTGGTCAAGTGGGCGGTTATATTGGGCCGTCTAGTTTATTTTGGCATCGGATATATCTTGGACACTTTGAATAAAAATCTCTCAGATGTCTAGAAATAACTTAGTTAAATTAAAACAAAGCAGAAAACAGAATTTCTTTCTTAAAATATTCTTATAGTTGAGGCCTAAGTGTCTTCTCCATTTTTGTCTCATTTTAACAAATATATCTAGTGTAGAAATGATTACAAAATTCCTGTTTTAAATATCCACATTCCTTTCGATTTCACTAGCCAAAATTGTTATTACTTTTGTGATATAACGAGTGCACGAGATCTAGGAACAGACTAAGGCCCTCTGGTTTACCCATAGTTTTAATACTTCCCGTCATTTTCTATTCATAGGCGCCAGTTGCCTGGTGACGGATTTAATGGCTTTTCACAATAATATCTCAAGTATTTTCGTCCGATCTTGTGACCACACAGAGGCAGGTGATTTTCGGCCTTGCTAATTGACCAGACAAAACAAAAAGCCCGAAACGTTTGCCAATTCATAAATTTCAATCCAAAAACGAACCCGAACCCGAACCCCTCGTGAGTCAGCGTCTCGTCCAATTAAAATGTCGTAGCCATAAATGTTCACATTACGGTTTTGCTTATTAATTTGCATAATTTGTTTTCCTCTCCCAGCGAGACTGGGACCGCCCGCGGAGGAAACCGAGCTGGGCTTGGTCAATTAATGCGTCCCAATGAATATGTTGCATCATTATCATCGTTATTGTCCTGTTCGGGGCGATAAGTGGCGGAGCGCGTCACGCGGTGCTCGGGCTAAGTTACCCTAAGTGGTTCGGTACCGTTCGTAGGTGTTCCCTGTAATCTCTCGACCTGACCCTTTCTCCTGGTCCTAGCCTCTCACCTGTCGGCGCCACTCGATAAGCTTCAATGAGGAGAGAGAGAGCGAACGAGGCTAATGGCTCGACTATCTTCAGTCCCCGCTCGCCAGGTTTTCCCTTATCAAAGTACAACTTCATTTCCCTTTGGTGTCTGCCAATTTTCACTTGCAAGCCATTAAAGACTAAAAATAAACCAAAATGCCTGGAAATGCGTATCATAAAAGGGAGTCTGGTTGAGGGGAGGCGCACACATTGTTGTCACATACTCGTATGTCAAAAAAACTTGTCTCGAGTTGACTCGACCTCGGGAGCAGCATCAGGCTCCCTGGCCTGGCCCTGGCCCTGGCACTGGCCCGGCCCTCACCCATTTGATGGCTCATTTCGGGCCGCCTTTTGCCTGATTAATTTCTAAATTTAAGCGGCGACATTTCACCGACAATCGCTGCCTCGCTGCCGTTTTATTTGCGAAGCAATTTTAATTGCCTGACAAGCGAATTAATTCAATGTTGTTAATTGAATTTGATCTGCAGATGTCTGGGGCAGTCGGCGCATCCAAAAGGCCAAAAAGAAGAGGGGCTCACTGGGAATCCTTACCCCGCTCTCGATTTACATTTTCTTACCTAGAGAACAATTCTCAGCCCCGGTAATTATTTCAACTCGCTCCTTGGGTCCTTTTGTTCGGCTGTCATGAGGTGTTCATAAAGTAGAAATGTTTATGGCTATCGATGGTCAACGCCGATAGGAGCACATCCTGTGATAATGAGCGCATTTATCCATCAGATTGCCTTGGCGATAGATAAAAGATACAGACGCCGCCCCTGGACAGTGAATTCAAAGAATGTATGTTTCGGTGGGGAATGCGGCTCATTCGGATTCTGTAGAAGTTTGTTGAGGATGTAGGGGACAACCCAAACCAGTAACCCTTTGAAGTAGTCTAAACACTTATAGGTTGCTTAGAAGATATTATTCTTGGCTACTGGTAGATACTTTCGAGGGGTTAGTTCATAGTTAATAGTGAACATTAAACTGAGGCTAGATTTAGTACTCTTTTCTGCCCATCTTTGTTTTGCCAAATAATTTAATCAAAGTCCTTGATTGTTGCAGAAAGACTTCACCGACGACTGCGTCTTCAACGAGAACATGGGTCTGCAGAACTACAACACTTACTCCTCCACCTACAACTCGAACGCGCGGCGCGTCTTCTACCTGGCCCTCAATGGCAAGGGCGAGCTGCGGCGCACCCAGATCTCGGCCAGCCGATCGCTGCGCAAGCTGAGCACCTACACCAATGCCATCACGGAGACGGTGCCGCAGGATCGGGTGGAGCAGCTGATCGCCAAGAATTTTGGGGCCAATCGCGTCAAGCACGGCGTACGCCAACTCTGTGATACGGGCAAGCCGCTGATCCCGCTGATCGATGTGGCCCACTTTAAGGCGCCGCCGCAGTGCAGCGGAAGCGGAAATGGAAGTGGAAGTGGGAGCGGAAGTAGTGGAAGTAGTAGTAGCAGTAGCAGCAGTAGCAGCAGCAGCAGCAGCAGCAGCAGCAGTGCCAGCAGCCTGATTAGTATTAGTAACAGTAGTCAAAGCGAGAGCGGCCATATTAGCAGTAGCCTTAGCAGTAGCAGTACCATTAGTAGCACCCTTAGCAGTACCCCTAGCAGTAGCAAGGACAAGAAGAAGCGGCGCAAGTGCCGGCCCCACGAGCAGGAGGATCTGCACCAGTGCCAGAAGCGGCCGGGAGCTGGAGCGGGTAACCTGCGGAAGCTGGGTCCCAAGGCCCAGCGGTGCAAGGAGCTGCGCGAGAAGGCGGCCGCCGAGGGAGGACCGCCGCCCAACTGTGGCAAGAAGAATGGTGGCAAGAAGCAACCAGGTGCTGGAGCAGGTCCAGGCCCAGCAGAGGGCAAGGGCCTGCAGCAGCAGCGGGGCAAGGGCAGCATTCAGCCGGGTGGCAAACGGAAAGGCAACAAAGGCGGAAAACAGCGGCCAAACGGCGGCAAAAAGCAGCAGCAGCAGCAGCAGCGGCAACACCAGGCCAAAGCTGTTGCCGGTGGCAAGCGCAAGCAGCGAAAACAAGAGCCTATCTCCACCAGCACTACCACCACCATGGCCACCAGCCTGGCCACGCCGCCCGAGAGCCACTGGGAGAGCAGCTCGCCCCTGCCGTCGTTGGCCCTCAGCGAGACCAGCGATCGTGTGGAGCGCAATGTGCGCTTGGCCAGCGGCGAGGATCTGGAGCAGGATGGCGAGCAGGAGCCAGAGGAGCCGGAGGACGCCGAGGCCGACGGCGGCTCCATGGAGGATGCCAGCTACGAGGACGCCACCTCCGAGGCCCAGGGACGCAGTGGGGCAGCCGGCGACGATTCGCTCTACTACGATTTGTAAGTTATCCCCTAAGCAAATTCATTCGAAATTTTCCAGAGCTAACTCCATCTTTTCTCACAAAAAACAAACTACCCCAAGTAGAGATTTTCTAAAATATATTTTTGAGCATTTCCTCAAATAACTTGTATTGGCAATAACTTTTTTATATATATTTTGGATTGGCAATTGAATATTTTTCTAAATTTAAAACACTTTTCCTTCTGGCATTAACTTTAACCTTAAATCTTTATAGATTTTAAAAGATATTTTCCAAATTTATTAATATTCTTTAGTTTTTTTTCTCACATTTTGTATTTTTTGATTTCTTATTATTTGGTTATTGTGTGCATTTCGAAGTATTTTTCAAAATTTTAATATTTATTTGGGTAACCTTAAGTTTTGGTTTGGCAAACAGAAAAAAATCAAAACGTTCAAAATGTGAAAAATCTGAAATTTTGAGAGAAACGAGAAGGGAGAACCGAGAATCGCTGTATAATGACTGGCCTGAGTATGGAAAAGATATTGTAATTGCAAGTTTTCACCATCAGCCACCTACTATGTACATACATTACACTGCACATCCAGAATTATGTATATCCACACCACATAAATACATACATCACCCAGCCAGTGTGTACATACCTTATACATCATCCCAAAACGTACCAACTTCCCTGGTTCAATAAAATGTTTTTGATGCAGCGGACTGTTGTCTCCCCGGCGATGATCCAGGTCAATGCCAGCCCCCGAGCCCCCTTAAGACGATGAATATCAAATGTATTACGACGGAGTCTCGAGTATTTTATAAGAACCTCTCAACCCATTGGAGTATAAATACTATATAATCGAAATGTATGATAAACTGCACGCCCATCCCAATCACAAATATGATAGATGTAAAATATCGAAAGGCCATAACCTTACGCAAAGAGTCTATTGAAATACTTGAGTCTCTGCGGTGGATGAAAATACTCAGAAATCCGACCACTCCGAAAAACTCTACCAGATAGAAACTGAAAACTTGCAAAGAGCTATTCCCAATGTTGTTAACGGACAAAGCGAAGAGAATTCGAATATGTTACCCGGTTTGTCAGGCAATTGTTTGCAGAATGCAAAACCATATCCAAAGTGTTGCAAACAATCATCTGACAAGTGAAAGATACACGGTTTAGTCGTAAGATACAGTTTTTTGTCTTTGTATTATCGAACCTCGCTGCTTCTCAGTGCGTAGCCTAAGCTCTGTAAATCAATTTTGAATAAGAATTTTCCCCAAGCATCCGCAAGCGAAACTATGAAGCCAACGACACATCGAAGAGAAAGCAACTATTATGAATTAGAAACCAGAAAAGGGGAATGAAGAGTTTAGAAATCAAAACATTGTATTTTTACTTACAACTACTTATGCAACTAACATGTAATATTAATTTATTTAATCGACGAGCGATAAGCGTGAAATTATAGATTGTAGCCTGTACTATTGAGTTATTTATTTATTTGAAAATATTTATTTATAAACTACGATTAAGCTGACTCTAGGCTTTAGACTAACAAAACTCTGTTATAATTGCATTATACAAACATTTTCCAGATAAGTGAGTAGATGAACCATGAAAAGAGCATGCGAGAAACGCAAAAGCAACTAAACTAAAAAGAATAAAATTAAAAGTACATTAATATCAAACTGAGAAAGTGTTTTAGTCAAAGTGGTAAGATGATGTCGAGGCATAATCTCCGATATACTGGTTTACATTGCATGGGATTGAATTGAATTGTTTCTTTTTGCACGTTGCCCCATTGAAGTTGAATAAATTTACAAAATTATCACTACACACTCATTTAAGTTTCTGGCATGGTTTTCTGTTATATCCTCTCTATAAGTCCGCACCCCGAAACCCCCTCTATAATGTTTTGTGCCCTTTACAGCCTGTGCCTGCAGATGATCGCCTGGGCTCTCCTCCAGACACGAGTCAGCCTCTAAAGAGATCGTATCAATCGCCGAAGAAGATATATTTACATATTGGACACCACCGATCCACACAACAAAGCTAAAGTTCCTGATCTTTAAGCATAAGAGTTCTACCTTTAAAAACTTTATATAGATTATGCCTCTTTTCGTATTTATCATTAAGACTGAAAGCAGAACACGAGCGAACAACTAACCGCTAACTACTGTAAATAAAATATTAAAATATTCAAAAATCCAAAGTCTTTTAATGTCTGGAAAGTTTATGGCGGCGGGGAATATTTCGTATTTTGATTAAATCCCACTGTCACCATTATGGCACACATCGATTGCGTTGGAAACAGGTGAGCAGATAGCGCTGATTACTCCGGAGAGCTAGTCGCACCTCGCTCGGTGCTCGGTGCTCGCCGCTCTGCTCTCTGTTCTCCGATCGCGTAATATGCTGATACCAGCTGACTACAGTCAAAGACCTTTCCCATATGGACAGGCAGTAGGTGACAGCACGTGCCGCAAGCGTACAGATCATGTGGTTGGCCGCCGCAGCTAATTCGCGACAGATCGCAGATTGCAGGGCGGCGACTGGGGGGCACTTACAGGCATCACTTCTATTATAGGTCCGTAAATCAAAAAACTTCAATGTCAGTTGGTTAAATTAAAAATAAATGTCAATTTGAATGATGTAAGAGTCACAAACAGAGTTTAAATCATTTTTGAACTACCGAAAAGTAACTTTCTCAAGTCAATGGAAAATAATTTTAGAATACTAGAATGAGAGAGTTAAGTAACTAAATATAAAAGCAATATATCATTTTATTAGAAATTTTCCATAGAAACTGGCTTTAGCCAGAAGTAATAAATATAAGTTCTTTAGAAAAATAAAAATATATAAAAATTTGACTATTTAATTTAATTACTTCTGGTGAAATTCCTAAACATCTTTCCACTTTTTCAGTAGCTTAAACTCATTCGAATTTTATAACCCACAGCAGATAGGTCCTACTGTAAAACCTGCAGTATAAATGGATAATATAGTTAAGCTAGAAGACTCTGCACCCCATAGAACCAGACCCAGACCCAGACCCGATCCGCTCCGCTCCGCTCTGGTCCCGATCCCGATCCGAATCCCAGAACCGCAGCCAGAACCGCATTGGCGTGCTCCCCAGTTCAAATCGTTCCGATTTCCCTGTGTGAGACAAGTCACGTAGGCCTTGAAATGGCGAAATTGCTGCTCGCCGTCGCTCATGTTCCCACATTCGCGTTCATTCAGACGCTGCTGAATTTTTCGCACGAATAGGCGAAACACGAGGCCGCCCAGCCCCCACAGCAGCCGAAAAAAAAAGAGCCGAAACGATCAGAAATAATAAAGAGACCCCAGACCAGACCAGACCCACCCGCGGCCGAAGCTCGGACAATCGGACAGTCGGACAGCCGGAGAACAGAACCCGGGAATCCGAGTTCTCTTGGCAACATACTGGCAGCATGGAACAAAAGCTGGCGTAAGCATAAAAGAGCGGGTGACGTCGCCGGCGCACGCTCCCCACGCGCATTTCCGGGCCTTATCAGCTGCTCTGGCTCTGATCACGATCATCATATGGCCACCATATCGCACTTGTTCAATTCGGGAGAAGCCCGAGAACTGGTGGCGCTGACTTACCATATACTTATGTATGTATTTTTATAGTAGTGGGACTTTGGCAGCCCCCACAATGTCACGAAAAGCGTTGTTTTTGTTTACCTTTGGGTTTTTTGCTGTTAGCAGCTTATGACCGCTATAATTTCTAACTGGTGTATGTCACCAAGAGCTAAGATTGCATTTTGTTACCAGGTTTTTGCTTTCACTAAAGCGCGTCACTACATTACTTGCATCTTTCTGGAGATAAAAGTGTTAAAGAGTTTTAAAAGAACTTAAAAAAAAATTCTTAAGAATTTATTTATTTTTATATTATTTGTAAAATTTGCATTTAGTTTTTTAGTTCTTACATAATCTTATTGAAAGATTTAAGAGTTAAAATTACCAACATTAAATGGACTTTGACCTTAAATTCTAATATAAATGTTAATAAAACAATTACCTATCACTGCACCATTTAGTTATTTGCTTTCATTCCACTTGCACTTTCGTTTCTATTAATTTAATAGCTCCCATTATTTTTAAACATGTTTGCTGATTTTACAACCAAAATAACATAAATTTTTGGCAGCAAAATCGTTTATTTTGAGGTCTACGTGACGTATTGAGAATACTCCCCATGGCTTTCTGGCTGATTCACACGAATCCAGTGTGGGTATACCCACAAACAGCCACTCATACCCACCAGCTGCACCCGATCAATGCCAATGCCATGGCCATTAGCAGTATATAGCGAAATCGAGTGGCAGATTAGATAGATTTATTAATGAACGCCCACTGAAATTCGGTGAAATTAATTTATTGCCATGACATCTGACAACCGAACTGCACTTGTTATCCTCATATGTGAGATATAGCTTCTACTTTGATCAAGGCTTATCCAGTTAAGGGGATATTATTGCTTTGTTCTATTAAAGCCGAGTCCATTCATGGTATTCCTTCCTGTTTTCAGTTATATCCAGGAGCCACAATATATCATAATCAATGGCTCTAGTTTAGTAAGACATAAAGCTTAATAAAAAATAATTGTATACAGAAGATAAATGTAATTTAAAAACTATAAAATACTTTAGAGATATAATTATATATTCAAAGGTAAAGCAACAAAGAAAATCTTTTTAAATAAAAACAGAAAAGAATGAATTTAAAGCGACAAACCACAATTAAAAGACTTGTAAAAAATCAATAGAACAATTCATAAAATTAACTTTAAAGGAACCCAAAAAACGGCTTAACAAAATTATAACTGATAATTCCTTAACTATAGCCTACTTGAGCGCATTCCTAAGTTGAATTCAATTAAACAGATTTCAATCATCCGGACATGACGGAAATGTCAGAATCTCCGCCATACCCGTTCGCCGATCCCCGAATCGCTATCCCGATTCCCAGACCCCTTGATGGCCAGCCGCCACCCTCTGTCCGAGTCTGGTTTAGTTGCATTTCTAGTTCATGGCCTGCATTGCGTGAATATGATGAATACGCTTAATTGGATTAGCAGCGATGTCTGCCGGGCGGTGACCAACCATGCCGCCGGGAAATGGAAGTGGAGACGGGCCAAGGAGTCAAAGTCACAGAGCGATTGCATAACAAGCCGGTTCGGCCAGTCGGTTGGAAAAGCGTGTGAAATGGAGTTGTAACCGGCATGATATTCTATTTACTAAATAATTGGACACAAACGTCGCCGGCGATGGGAGAGCATGTCCATCAGACGGCCATACTCTGGGTAAGCGATATGTGCAAATGTTCCCAAAGCAAAAAAAAAAATACTTCTTCATTAGACTATAATGAAAAAAAAAAAGAAAAAAATTCACTTGGAGATGCGGGGTATCGATCCCCGTACCTCTCACATGCTAAGCGAGCGCTCTACCATCTGAGCTACATCCCCTGTTGGACTGCTCATGTCATAGTTGCTATCTGAAGGCATTTCCCACGGTTGGCTGTTCCTTAGGAGTCGAGCCCTTTATGTGTAGCCGAAAAAGCTTAAAATTTCAAGAGAGCAGTGGAGAGAGAGCTTTTTTATGTAAAATTGGTGATAAATAAAACAACAATTTAAAAATTGTGGGGTTCATTGACCATATACTGATTATAGAAGATTCTGATGGAATATTATTTATTTTATATTAAAAAAAAAATATATAAAAATAATAATTTAAAATAAAATGTCGAGCTGTTTCCGCCCGGGTTCGAACCGGGGACCTTGTGCGTGTGAAGCACACGTGATAACCACTACACTACGGAAACCTACAACCGCCGCGTGACCTAAGACCAAACTGTTAAGGACTAAAAAGGATAACAAAAGACTTCGAAACAGCTAGACGTTTCGTAATTTTGAACCTGAAAGTAATGTGAACTCAACTCATTTAATTTCTCTTCCCTAGTTTCTTTGTCAAGTTCAAAACATTCAGAATGATGCGCCGTCTGTCAACGCAACTCCCAAGATGCGCTGCATGCAACATATTTAAGCAATAACAGCACTTTCTTTAATAGGACTCTGTCCTATTTCCAGACAACCTTTCGCCTTGGGTGGCGGCCGTCGACAAGGGCTGCGGCCGCCAAGGAAAGTAATAAAAACGCCAGGGAACTGGGAGTGACGCCGGGACGCTGCGAGTCGTAAAAGCAGTTGAAGTTCGGAGCGTGCTGAGGGTCGGCGTGTTTATAAATACAACACACCTGAAAACGCACATAAAACCAGCCTCATTAAATCGAAATAAAAAGTAAATGTGGTTGAGAGAAAATTAATTGGATGAACTTCAACTACAACAGCGGAAACTGGGAGGTTGGGTCAATTGGCATTGAAAATAAATTGCTATAACATATAAAATAAAATAAATTATCGGTATGTTCCCGCCCGGGTTCGAACCGGGGACCTTGTGCGTGTGAAGCACACGTGATAACCGCTACACTACGGAAACAACTGAAGCAAGCTAGCCCAATGCTGGCCATAGGCTAAAGGCAACTGATGATCTGGCGGCTCATTCGACTTAGACTGCCTGAAAATCGATTAGGCAACGAGGCTCAGCGTTGGGTCAGCCCAATATATCAATGCCAGATTTGCATAATTTCCATACGGGAAAAACGCAGGAATGCGTTGACAGAGACCCTAATTTATGGTCATGACGATAAGCGAGTAAAAGTGTTTAGACTGGTCGAGATAACTCCTTGGAATTCGGTGCTTAAACTTGAACTACAAACATAGTTGGGACATCAGAGAGTTTCCCTTTTTCGATGCGCCTCTTAATAAGGAAAACTCTGCTATCATTCAACCGGGAGGTGCGTGAGGCGGCCCTATAAATAAACCGCAAAAGCAATTAGGTGGCTTCTTGCCAAAATTGATTGCAAATTGTGGCGGGGATGCGGCAATGGATTCGGCGGCGACTGATAAGGGCAATCGCTCGGATGCGGATTCTAAGTGGAATGGACACCCGCAACGGCCGGCAAACGGGTTCAACTGGCCAATGGCGATACAAGTGACAAGTGAACATGGAAAACTAATTTATGTGGCGCATGCGACAGGAAATGCAGGCGACGCGACTCCACGCCACTCTTACTCCACTCCGCTCGATGCGATTCGATGAATCGGAATGCAATATGCAATGCAAACCCGTCGTCGCCACTGCCTTTGCTCAATGAAAGTTGGTTCTTGGTTCTCGGCGATCTTGGGGACACTTGTTACCACGGAAAGGGAGACCTTGACCGGGTCCCGACTGGGCAACGGTAATACGAAACCACCGCTAAAATGCAACAACTGGCGAACAAGTGACGAACACATTACCGATTCCGGGCCCGGCTAACAACACTTTGCTCTTAACAACACCCGGCGACGGAATCTTTTGGCCCCGCCGGCTCCTCAGCTGCGAAGACTTGTTAAGGAAGCGTATCTATCGCTGGGATCTGCATAACGAGAGGCACAGAGAGGAAAATTTTGTACTGTTTAAAATGGGTATTTAATAAAAAACAAGATTTGAAGGAAAACTCAAGGATCTTTTGGTTTTACTTAGTCGGAAGTTTGAATACAAAATTTCTACAACAAATTTCCCCTTAGGAATTATAGGATAAGCATTTGTAAAGAGGAAAATAATAAAGGTATGGTTCTTTTAATAAAGAAATACCTAACCAGTTATTAAAATCAATGTAAATATATATATATATTTTTTTTAAGATATTTTAAAACCAACAATCACCCCATAACTAACACTTAGACTAAGCCTACCTTGATCTTTCTCTCTATGCACTTGGCAGCCGGTTCCATTTGCGTTTGGCTGCAGGCTGAGGCATCACCTCCATCATCATCAGCAGCATCGGCCACTGGCCGCATCCCGAGATCATCGCTTGTTGACCAAGTTATGCTACGCGAACAACAATGTGTCATGTCGTCCCGACCGCTGGCCTGGGGCTGGAGGTGGCCAGTTCCTGGAGTCGCTGGCACAGAATACATTCTCAGTACATGGCCGCGGTCGTTCTTCACACCTCCCACAACGGGCGGCGAGAAATTCGCACGCTCGAGGCGCCAGTCGATCCGAGGCAGCTGGTCTGGCCAAGAACTCCTGGCCAAGATCTAGACCCCGAGAACCCAGCAGGCCCCATTGATCGTCCTCGCTCCTCTCGCTCCCTCCATCTGTGCCCACTGCGGTTGCATCTTCATCTTTTATTAATCGCTACATTTATTTGATTATCTTCGGAGCCTAGAGGACTGGCCTGGGATAGATTTATGCCTCGCCGCTGTAATTTACTCGCTAATCATGCAACACTTTTCATTTTGACACGTTCGGTCGGCTCTCACCAAAGCACCGCCAGCGGTAATTATGTAAATTCCCCTCCGATTGGATCCGATCCAAGCCGATCCCCGGCCATCATCCGTCGGATGCCGGGGGGTGCCATTTTATGATCTATGCCTGCTCCGTGCTTAGAAGCGAACTTAACACAAATTGATAAAAGCAACATCGACGCACAGCTACATGGGGCCCCGGACTATTTTTACGATCATCGATCTCGCGCTCCTCTTGTTTTCACTGGCGAACACATCGCTTACATAAATTACGGGCCAGGACCCGGGTCCGGTATAGAATTCCACAGAAAAGGCATCCAGCATAGGTCTGCTGTAGTGTTTTGACACCAAACATCCGCTCTAAGCCGCAGCCACAGCGAAGGGGTTAGCCACGTGAAGTGCACTGAAGGCTGATGGGGTTCGGGATCGGGATCGGGATCTGGGATATAGGCCGGTGGGCGGGGGGCACAGATCTTGTTAGTCGTTGCCGCTCATGCGCATGACTGCAATTTAAGCGCCATAAATTCTGTTCTCAGCTCCCCCTATATGTCGAAGGCAATGTGTCAAAGTTGTTATGCCCTTGTACTCTGCAGGGTATCAGGGGTATGTGCGGGTCATATATTCCACAATATGTATTCCTTATGTGATTGCATCAAGGGAAAACTATAAAATAGGTCGGAAAATTACACTTGTATTAATAATAATTTTCTGAAGAGTTTTGTTATTTAAAAATATAAGAACACTGACAAAAAGGGTATCTTCTCTTCGATCCTTTCAAGAAATCTCCTTGAGATTAACTCAAGCATGATGCCCTTCCGTACACTCCAATAATGCGAGGCTGCATTAGATGACTTAATAGGATTCCTGTTGGGCATGGATTGGATGGAGTGAGGTTAGGCAGCTGGGTTGGGTCCACTTTCGAGAGGGGTTCCGAGCAGAAGGGGCTTTAGGCGAGACTGGTGCTGTGACATATGCAAATGGTAAGAGTAATTAAACAATCCCTCAATCCGTAACTTCGTGAGACATAAATTAGTTCTTAGCATTATAAATAAGCGCAAACAATTTCAGCATTTTCTACACGATTAATAACGCCAATTAATCGCAGCAATGGCGGCGGCCAGCAGTCATTGCCATGTAACTGACAAACTGGTCGACAGTTGCTAATGAATTAATCAGCGCGGAGATTAGATCCCAGATATGCGATCTGCGACTCGGGATCTGTGATCATGATCAGAAACCATTCAGGCGATCGTCGCACAAAGAGCGTAGGCATTTAATTACATTATTTTTAGCGGCGTAACTGACAAATGATAATTGGTATTTGGTACTTGGTATTTGCCTGACAATTAGAATCGCCATCCGAGCCCAGCTGCCGAGAGCGGATCGGATTGGATCGGATTGGATCGGATTGGATGGGCGCCAGGCGGCTTTGAGAAGCTGCCCCACTGCATGCAATTGGTCATGCCCGGCACTTCCTGCATACCCAAGCAGGTTTTGACAGCTCTGGCAAGTAGTCAGTCTGCCAGTCTGCCAGTCAGCCAGTCTGATCAATGGGCACTACTTAATGCCCCGAAAATGCACGGCATGGATCGTATTTCTTGAACTTGACATTGAAAACAACGGCACGACGCAGATGAAGATGCTCTTTCCGTCTTGCTGCGATCATTATCACAGATCCCCGCCGAATTAATTCCCCAGCCCAAGTGGCTCTTAATTGTTGCAGTTTATTTCGGGACTGCACCCGAGCATTCAAACCATCGATCGATCGTGACTCAGTCCCGGGGCGGCATGTCACTCATCGCGAGGCTCACAGAGAGAGTGCAGGATGCGGGGGCCCAAAGTATCCAGTTGCAGGGCAACAAGATCACGTACATACAAAGTGCAACTTTGCTCTGCTGTCAATCAAATGATAATGTTGCTTCCCCTCGCCCAAAAGGGTTTGGTGTTTGCCCAACTGGAATGCGGATCATTAGGATCATTAGGCACTCGATATGTCGCTGCGAGGGTCGCTTCACAGCTGTTGGTTCTTCTTTAAGGAGATGCTTTTACTCCATTATGCTGTTTGATGGTGCCATTGTAAGGAGATTAGATTACTTTATATTAATAAATAAATAGTTTTGAATCAGTAAAAAGGTATTAAATTGATTAATACCATTTTGTATATATAGATTGATATAGTATAGACGCGTCATCAAAAATGATTCAATTTAGTGATCTGGTAATACCCGCTTCCCGACAAGATGTTTGTCTCTCAACATATAGGACTGTCTTCTGAGCAACCTCTTATCATCAGGCGATACTTGCCCAAGAATGTTGACCTCCATCGGTAACTTTACCTTGATCGACAATCCGTTCCTCCCCCCGTCAAACAACGCCGCCGGTGATCAATGGGTGTCCGTACGCAACTATCGCACCTGGAACGCAATCATCGGGAGATAAGCCGGCGATATCAAGCAATGGCCCCCGAAAGTGCGACCATACACTGTGTTTGGGTGTATATTTTATTTTATTTTTTCGGCAGTACTCTTACCCTGGCTGGATGAGTCACCCGGCGATAATTACTAATTGTCTTTAAGCCTAACAGAATTAAGTCTATGAAAGATTAGTGTCCGTTGCCGTAGTCGGCCCATTTCTTGCCCAGCGCCTGATCGCGTGCCTGCTGGCGCAGCACCTTGCCGCTGCCAGTCTTCGGGAGCTCTGGCAGGAAGAATACCCCGCAGTGGAGCTGCTTGTGTGTGACCACCAGGCGCTTGGCCACGTACTCCACTATGTCCATTTCGGTGAGGCGACTGCCTGGCACCTTGACAACAGCCGCCGCCGCAGGATCGCCGTCCACCTCATTCCAGAGCCCAAAGACACAGGCCTCGATCACGTCCGGCAGCTCGGCAATGACCTGCTCTATCTCGTGGGGACAGTACTGGGCGCCATGGAAGCGCAGGAGGTCGCCCTTCCGCTCCACGATGTGCAGGTAGTTCTCGTCGTCAAAGTAGCCCATGTCGCCGGTGTGGAACCAGCCCTGGTAGTCCTGCATGCGCTTCGACTCATTGGGGTTACCGTAGTAGCCATTCCACAGCTTTCCGTTGTGCACCAGGATCTCGCCTGTGTCGCCGTGGCCAAGACTTCGTCCGGCGTCGTCTAGGATCTTCACTCGCACTCCGGGCACAATCCTGCCCACAGATGAGGGCTTGGCCACGCCCATATTGGCTGCCACTCCGCCGCACTCGGTTAGGGCGTAGCCGTAGGATATTTGTCCTTTGATTAGGAAGTTCTGCAGCTTCAGCAGATTGGCCACGTAGCAGGAGCCACCGCCCACGCTGACGAAGCGAATGCTTGAGAGTCGCTGCTTGCTGAGGGTTGGAGCCTTGAGGAGCGATGCCACCTGCTGTGGAACCACCGTCAGCAGGGTGACCTTGTACTTCTCCACCAGCTGCAGCATGTATTCGGGCGTGTAGGCCCGGTCCGTGATGATCCGAGTGGAACCGTGGCAGCAGCTGAAGAGCATGTTGAACATGCCCGCCGACCAGTCGATGGTGCTGAAGGAGAGTAGCACATCCTGACCGGTCACGAAGCTGGAAGGGATCAAAAGTTAGAGATGTGAAAATACTGCTTTCAAGACTCACCCAAAATCAAAGAGACAAGCCGAGTTGGTGATGCACACAGCCTTGGGAAGACCTGTGGTGCCGGAGGTGCACAGGATAGCCACTGTCTGATCTCCACCCAGAAGAAGGTGCTCAGGCCTGGATTAGGAGTAGCAAGTATCTTAGAACGATTTCGTTTTACCTATCCATATAGTCACCATCTTACACATAATACAGCTCCGCTTTTGTGGGCTCAAGCAGATCCTCAACGCGTGGCATGCCCAAGCGATGATCCTTCAGCGTGTACACCTGCGACTTCAGTATCCTGGCAATGATGCTCAGCCTCTGATAGACGTAGCCATCGCAGAAGATGAGCCTTGGCCGGGTAATTGAGAACAGGTGCTTCATGGTGTCCTCATCATGCCAGGGACTGACAGCATGGAAGGGCGTCCCATTCAGAAGACAACCCAGCACCACCGGCATAAGGTAGGTGGTATTGGTACCCGCAATGCCCACCACATCGTCCTGCTTCAGTCCCAAAGCCTTCAGCTGCTGGGCAATGCGGATGGCAAAGGTAATGGCCTCGCCATTGGTCAGAGCTGTGCCCTCGGTGTCAGAAATCTAAAAAGAAAGTGTGAATAGCATTTTCTATAAAGGAAACTTGAAGGGTTTACCCACCTGACATATGCTGGACGGATGATTCCGCATAAACGCAAAGAGAATTTTACCAATAGAACAGTCCGGATCGAAGAAATTCGCCGGCCTTGGTCCACTCCAAATTTTAGTGTATTTATCGAAATTCGTGCTCGAGCGTTCCATTCTGGCGACTGATAAGAGCTGGCCGGGTCTCAACAAACGGTTTTCTGTCCGCGAGCGAGTCTGGGTGCGGGTCCAATAACGATTCCTCAGCGACTGGCGACCGCTAGCCATGCTCAGGCCACTTCCAGTCCAGGTGGAATCTTATCATCCAACCGGGTAGCTACGTCACCGATATGAGCCCGAAGCTTGGAAAGCTCTCCGATAAGAAGGTGTTCCAGCGAGATAAGCCAGTCGAAAGGGGTTCTAGATACAATAGTTTTGATGTGGGATTGATTGAGTGATGAACAGATAAAGGGTAAGACCTTGGAAAATAGGTGAATGCCCCACTTGTAAACTGTTTGTAAATCATTTTGAAAGAAATAATTAATCTTGTTTAGTAAAATAGAATTTATTTAATCAATCAAACTTCTTTATTAATGCAATTAATGCTTTTACAAGAAACTGAATTATGCTACTTAAACTTATGAATTAAAAAAATACCTTCGTATTTATCTTGGCTACTCTAGCTGATTGTGAGATTTCTTTGATACAAAAAATGTTTAAAGCTTCTTGGCGATCTCCGATCTACTTGGAGTTCTTGACTTCCAGAAAGTACGCTTTGGTGGCCATGCGGTTTGTTTTACCATTGGGTGAGCGCACGAGATCCTCCACAATGATGGCTCCTCCGTTCAACTGCTTGTATTTGGCCTCAATATGTGTGGCCACATAGTCCACAATGTCCTGGGCCTTGAGATCACTGCCCTGCTTCTTTACCACGGCGGCAGCAGCCTCGTCCCCATTGATCTGATCCCACACTCCGAAGACACACACCTCGGCCACATCGGGCATCTCTGAGATAACACGCTCGATATCGTTGGGATAGTACATGATGTTCTGGTACTTCAACATGTCCTTCTTGCGCTCCACGATGTACAGGAATCCGTCGTCGTCCACGTAGCCGAGGTCCCCGCTGTGGAACCACAGCTGCGGGTCCCGAATCTTGTGGGTCTCCTCCGGGTTGCCATAGTAGCCCGCCCAGTGCTGGTTATTGTTAATGCACACTTCACCCACCTCATCCGGTCCGAGGGATTCACCCTGCTCGCAGACTATCTTCAGCTTGACGCCACTCACCAGGCGGCCCACCGAGTTGGGCTTCTCGTCGAAGTGAAAGTTAATGGAGGCCATGGCGCCCAGTTCCGTGAATCCGTAGGCGAAGTGCAGGCAGTCCCGACTCAGGCGGCTCCTGATCCGGTGCTGGGTCTCCACCGAAGCCCTAGATCCTCCAAAGAGGTAATACTTGAGACTCGAAAGATCTGCTGTCTGGAATGCCGGTGAGTTTGTCATCATGGCCATGTGGGAAGGGGCTTGAATTATCCAAGTGATCTGGTGCTCCTCGATAAGTCGCATGAAGAAGGCGGGATCGAATACATTGTCCGCTATTATCCGCTTCGTGCTGAATACCCCGGAAGTGATGGTGGTCAGTAGTCCGGTGATCCAGTCGAGGGTGCTATGGGTATACTGGACATCGCTGGTGGTAAGACTGCTAAAGGAGGAAGCTTAATGAGGGAGTGAACCCAAGGGAAAGTATTTCTTCGTACTTACTAGCTGGAAGCCAGGATCTGGCGGCTATTGGTGATGGTCACTGCCTTTGGTATTCCAGTTGTGCCCGAGGAGCAAAGAATGGCCAGGGTCTGATCGTTGCCCTGTTCCAGGCGAGCTGGCTGAAAGTTTTCCTCGATGGGAGTGGTTAGCACTTCTTGAATACTGATGGAGTCCGTTGTGTGATTCCGCATAGTAATGATCTTCACACCCAGGGATTTAGTGGCACCTCGCACCTTTTCGAACTCATCTCCATCGCAGAAAATGAGACGAGGCTTGGTTATGTTGAAAAGCTGCTCTATGGTACTCTGCTCGTAGTTGATATTAAGCGAGTGAAAGGCAATTCCATTAAAGAAACAGGCATAGGCCACAGCGGACATGTGGGTGGTGTTCCTGCCTATAAGGCCCACCACATCGGATTGAAAGAGTCCCAGGGAGCGCATATAGCTGGCCACTTTTATTGAATTGACATGGAGCTCTTCCCTGGTCAGTATTGTGTTTTCCGTGGCTGAGATCTGGAAGATCATGTTTAGGATTTCACTATAATACTTTGTAGGGAGCACTCACCTGGGCTATGAGCTGCGGATGACGCCGCATCTCCTCAAATATGATCTCTCCTATGGACAGATGTGGGTCGAAGTAGAGTTTCACCAGATCCCCTCTCCAGATCTTGAGATCGGCATCGTAGAAGCTGACCGGTCGGTATGGCATTCCGTAAAGCTTTAAATTAAATTCGCGACTAACTGCGAACTGCAGCGACAGCTCTCCTTTTATAGAATCGTGCGCCATGTATTTAGATAGCTTTCGGGGTCTTACGAGTGTAGCAGTTGCACTGATTACACCGACACGCGATTGCATTCACACTTGTGATCAACGACGCTCTGTGAGGCAATCTCCATAACAAAACAGTTGCCTTCTGGTCGGGGTAATTGCCGGGAACTTTTGCTCATATCTGGGCAGACGAATGAGTCTG
This sequence comes from Drosophila punjabiensis, assembly GCA_008042585.1. Taxonomy (NCBI): domain Eukaryota; kingdom Metazoa; phylum Arthropoda; class Insecta; order Diptera; family Drosophilidae; genus Drosophila; species Drosophila punjabiensis. Next base: position 170,288 of record VNJR01010873.1, read on the forward strand.
CGATTCGCCATGATTAGGCAGATTTTCAGATTGAAATTGAGAGCGAGCGTAGCGATATAAGTAAATATAGGAATTAGTATGTTATCGCGTATCGATTTGTAATTCATGTGCAGCTTCTCAGAGAGAGAGAGTTTCGCAATTTGAAGCTATTCTGAGTTCATATTATAGTTAAGTTAGTTATACAAACTTGTTTGTAGGTTTTGCATTTTGCATTTACACACTATTCTCTCTTCAAATATAGATATATAGTTTGTGAAAATAGACTTTTGGCTTTACTTTATCATCTTAGTATGCATGAGTGTATTTAAGCTACAGTCTTTTTAACTTTTGTTTTTAATTGCTAGACAGATTTATGAGTATTTTTTATTTACTTGTGGGCATTGTTTGATTAATTATAAGGGGGAAGATTTAAGTGAGTCTGGAAAATTGGAAATCTTTTAAGAAATTTAATAAGAAAAAAGATAATTAGATCTGATTATTTGATTGCAGATGTTAGAAGAGTTACAGTTTCATAACCTACAAAAGTATACATATATAAACTCTAACGACAGCCCAGTTTTCCCAAACACTAAACCAAGATTCAGCTTGGTAATTGTTTATTATTTTGCGAAATTATCACTGTAACATTTCATGATTCCTTCGCATTCTTCAAGTAGGCCGCCTTGACAGCATGCCGATTGACCTTACCGTTGGCGCTCTTCGCCAGCTGCGGCACAATCTGCACTCCGCCGTGGAGATGCTTGAACTGCACGGATACGTTCTTTCGCACAAACTGCTCCACGTGACTGGGATGCAGGTTGCTGCCAGATCGAAGGACTACAGATGCGGCGGCAGCATCGCCCTCCATCTCCCGCCAGATGCCAAAGACACAGACCTCGGCCACGTCGGGCATCTGGGCGATCACCTCCTCCACTTCGTGGGGATAGTACATCATGCCCAGGTACTTCAGCATGTCCTTTTTGCGCTCCACAATGTGCAGGTAGTTGTCCTGGTCGAAGTATCCCACATCACCGGTGTGGTACCATCCCTCGGAGTCCCTCATCTCCGCCGTGGCCTGGGGATTTCCAAAGTAACCGTTCCACGACTGTCCATGGTGGCAGAGCACCTCACCCAGACCCTTGGGTCCCTGCAACTGGCCCGAGGAGTCCACGATCTTTACCCGAATGTTGGCCATCAGGCGACCCACCGAAGTGGGCTTCGATTGGGTGTCGTAGTTGTAGGAGATCAGCGTTCCCACCTCTGTCAGACCATAGGCGTTCCTCAGGATACCGGGACCATGCAGAAAGGATTGCATTTTCTTCAAAGTGCCAACCAGGCAGTGACCACCAGCGAACAGGAGATGCCTCAGGCTTTGCAGCCTCTGGGTGCTAGTCTTCGGACAGTTGGCCAACATGGCCACATGGGAGTTGGCCATAATGGTCCAGCTAATCTCGTGCTGCTCGCACAGATCGAGGAAGTGAGCGGTGCTGAACATTTCGCTGGAAATCAGACGAACTGTGCCAAACACTCCGGCTGTGATGAGGGTGATGAGTCCCGTCAGCCAGTCCAAGGTGCTGGGAGCATACTGAATGTCATCTGGTCCCAGGTAGCTAAAAGATATAATCAAGAAGATGTATCCTGTATCTACTTTCACATTTTCCCACCTGTGCATCTCGAAAAGCTTGCAACTGTTGGAGAGCGTCACCGCCTTGGGCGTTCCAGTGGTACCAGAGGAGCACAGGATAGCCATGGTGCGATCTACTCCCCGCTGGAACTGCGCTGGCACGTAGTCCTCGGGAAGGGGACCCTGCAGCAGATCCACGGCACTCAGGACACCTGGCAGCTTCCCGTTGACCGTCACGACCAGAGCTCCCAAAGAGGCAGCTATATCCTTGATTTTCTCGTATTCCGCCACGTCGCAGCAAAGGATGCGTGGCTTGGTGATCCTGTACAGACTGGCAATGGTCTTCTGCTCCAGATTGGGGTTGACTGCGTGGAAGGGTGTGCCATTGAAGAGACAGCCGTAGGCCAGCGCTGCCACATGGGTGGAGTTCCTGGCCAGAAGGCCCACCATATCGGTCTCCGTATCAAATCCTTGATTCCGCAGATAGCAGCCCACCTTGCAGGCATTCTGCAGCATCTGCGAGCGGGTCAGACGCGTGTTATCCGTGTGCGAGATCTGAAATATCCTTTGGGGCTGCCGCTGCAGCTGCCGGTAGATGATCTGGCCCACAGTGAGGTCCTCGTTGTAGAGACTCTGCAGTCTGGTGCCGCTCCAGACCTTCTGGACCGGATCGTAGCTGGTCGCGGGATTGCCGTTGAGGTCCAACATCGTGATGCACGCGCCGTTTGCAACTGCAGCACGCTCCGAGGCAGTCGGTCCTATTTAAAGGTCAACGAAATTGCAAAAATTAGTCGGCAATTTAGCAGTTAAAGTGTCCGGACATTTAATTTCACGTATTGACTGCAGAGCCGTTCGCCTGACACGATATATCTGATGCCAAAGCGTTTGGCGGCTTGAATTATATTTAAGTTATGCCGTTATTTGATGTTAAGTAATTTGACATGCAAGGCGGGGTTAAGAATTTACCTGAACCGAACTGCCAGTAGAAACCGTTTATAAAAATGTTTGCCTTTAGTGGAAGCTTCACTTCCGTCTTGCATTATTATATATCTTATTATAACAATTTGTAGTGGACTTAAGAAACAAGAATGATTTTCGAATTAAAATTAGTGTTTTTTGGCTTAGTTATGATTTACTTAAACTTTCACAATTAAGGTAATATAAATAAATAATGATTCAAGAAATTGTAGGACTTTTTGAAGGCCAAAAAGAAAATTGATTGCTAAAAGTCATATATATTTCAATTCTCTATTAAAATCTTAGATAATTAAAATATACAATTAATCGGAATCTCTTTGCCTAAAGTTTATGGCTTTAGGTTAAAGAAATTTAAATTTAAAATTTAAATAACAAAATGTATTTATATTTAGTGTAAATTATCCAGACCAACGTTTATATTTTTATAATAAATAATTATTTTTGAGGCTTTTTCACTAATTTCAACGATTTAGAGGTCTTATACTTACTCACTAGCGCCTCCACAAAGGTGGGTTGCGTATTTTCTGAACTAATTTGGAATGTAAATGCATACACAAAAGCGCCATGTATTTTACATGTCGATGTGGTAGTTTCTTCAAAGTAAAGTATAACGTATAAGAGTGTTCTTATACTCATGTGCTATAATTTCGAATTCTATTGGTTCTCGTGCTATAAAAAGTATATTTTAATTAATTTTAGTTGAATTGAAGGTCACACCGGACTAAAACGGAATAATTTGAGGCATTTAAATTTTACCTATATTTAGGATTTGCTCAAAATCAAATAATTACAACGATAATCTGCATAAAAAATCATGAATTAAGTTTTAAGGTTAAACAAATATGTTTCTTTTGTAGTTTTGTAGATTTTCTGTTTTGATGATTAGCACTTGATTAAAATCAGTCAATCTTGGCAGGAGTTTTGCTATAAATTATAAATAATAAATAAAATAAAATATTTAATTTTTTTAACACTAACATTCTAAAGCATCAAAAATCAAATGGATCAACTCGTAACAGATTTTCTCTCAAAATAAATTTACAGAGTCATAAAATCTGGCACATGTTTTACCGTTTTTGGTCAAGTTAGCTGACCTTTAATTTAAGGCAAGGCGCAAAAGAGATGTATTGGCAAAGAAACAGCGTCATTTGCGTTGGAACAAAGATCGCAGAGATTACCCGCGTAGCGTGAATAGCCATAAAACCAAGGGGGCGCTCCCAGAAGGAAAACAACAACGGTGATTAGACAGAAAGTGAAACTGATATGTAACAAACTGTCTTCTGAAGGTGAGAAGATAAGCTTCTGTCCAAGAGTCCACCCGCAAGACAACAGGCCCCTGACTTTTATCAGGAACAAGTAACATTACGTGAAGTCTGGAAAGATTCCAAGTGAAACTTGGATGCAAATATCGTAAACAGATTTGGTACAGACGGTTTGCCTGAATTTCGCAACAAAGTGTAGACTTACATCACTCTGTTAGATCAAAAAAGAAGTAAATGTATTAAAATCACAAAAGTCCTTTCCAAATTCAAGATCAATGAACTTAGGAAAAATTACAAGATTGTTAATTAATTCCCAACTTGTAGATAAAACTTCCAGCATCACACACGATATAAAAATAGAGGCGAAAGGCGATAACTTCCAAGTGGTCCCGTGCAGAGATTAAATCTTATCTAAATCAGCTAACAGGGTGCGAGGGCCTGGACCTATAAAAGAGAGATTGCAGCCGAAAATCGCCAACAGTTGAAATCTTAAATTACAAGTCAACGGAAGCAAGCAGCTTACAGAATGCCTTACACCCCAGTGAACTCCTATGACGGCGATCTTAAGATCTGGAGCGGAGAGCCGTTGAGCCACTACTTCGACCCACATCTGTCCATCGGTGAGATCATCTTTCAGGAGATGCGGCGCCATCCCCAGCTAATAGCCCAGGTGGGTACCTACAAGTGTTAACTGGGAATCAGAAAAGAAATATCCTAGAACTGTCCTTGCAGATCTCGGCAACGGAGAACACTGTGCTGACCAGACAGCAGCTCCACGCCAACTCTATGAAAGTGGCCAGCTATATGCGCTCCTTGGGACTCCTGCAATCCGACGTGGTGGGCCTCATAGGCAGAAACACCACCCATATGCCCGCTGTGGCCAACGCCTGTTTCTTTAACGGAATCGCCTTCCACTCGCTCAACATTACCTATGATCAGAGCACCATAGAAAAGCTCTTCGATATAACCAAGCCTCGTCTCATTTTCTGCGACGGAGATGAGTTCGAGAAGGTGCGAGCAGCCACTAAATCCCTGGATGTGAAGATCATTACCATGCGGAATCACCCATCAGACTCCATCAGTATTGATGAGGTACTAGCCACTCCCATCGAGGAGAACTTCCAGCCAGCTCGCCTGGAACAGGGCAACGATCAGACCCTGGCCATTCTCTGCTCCTCGGGCACCACTGGAACCCCCAAGGCAGTCACCATAAGCAACAGCCGTCAGATCCTAGCTGCTAGCCAGTGAGTAATTATCAGATATTTCATAATCATAACTAACCTCGCTCTTCAATGGTATTTATAGCAATTTGACCACTGCCGACATTCAGTACTCCCACAACACCCTCGACTGGATAACCGGTCTATTGACTACGATAACCTCCGGCGTGTTCAGCACCACCCGCATCATCGCTGACAATGCCTTCGATCCCGCCTTCGCATTGCGAGTCATTGAGGAGTATAAGGCAACGTGGATTATTCAGCCGCCGTCCTGCATGGCCATGATGGTGAATTGTCCGGAATTCGAGACCAGTGACCTGTCCAGTCTGCGGTACTTCGTGTTTGGCGGGTCTCGTGCTGCAGTGGAGGTGCAGCAGAGCATCAGAAGTCGGCTGAGCAGCGACTGCCTGCAGTTTATGTATGGATTCACGGAACTCGGTTCCTTGGCCACCTACAACTGTCACTTTGACGAGAAACCCAATTCGGTGGGACGCTTGACCAACGGCCTAAAGCTGAAAATAATCTCTGATGATGGCCAATCTCTCGGACCTGACCAAATGGGGGAAGTGTGCATCAAGAATAACCAGCACTGGGCAGGTTACTATGGAAACCAGCTAGAGACCCGCCAGATACGGGATCCCCAGGGATGGTATCACACCGGGGATCTAGGCTACATGGACCAAGACGGTTTCCTTTACGTGGTGGAGCGCAAAAAGGACATGCTGAAGTACCAGAACATCATGTACTATCCCAACGAGATCGAGAGTGTCATCTCGGAGATGCCCCAAGTGGCGGAGGTCTGTGTCTTCGGAGTATGGAGTAACATGTACGGAGACGAGGCGGCAGCCGCCGTGGTAAAGAAACAGGGCAGTGACCTGAGGGCCCAGGACGTCGTGGAATATGTGAGCACGCGGACGGATTCAAAGTATAAGCAGTTGAATGCAGGAGCCATCATCGTGGACGATCTCATGCGCAGCGCCAATGGAAAGACCAATCGAATGGCCAACAAAAACCACTACTTGCATTTAAAGGAGAGAAGCTAAAACTCTGGGATGTATATTTTTTAATTAATTATTTTTTTGTCATGAATAAATGCCAGCGGATCTCTTTAAGGCCTCATAATAAATTGCATTTCTTGTTGATATATTAGGGTTCTTTTTTCACAATACAAATAGTCTACGAAAAATCAGTCAAAGGTTAAATTTTTATGACCTCTGGCCAAGATGGTGATACCGAACAGATCCAACTCCCACAGTCTTTCTAATCGAAATATTTATCTACCATCTACCACCTTTTGTGTGCCAGATGTTTGAAATTGAACAAATTAATACTGAAAATAGCAATATTAAAGACTTAATGCAGTTGAGTGCATTAGCATTTAGAGAGATTGACATCCAAGAGGTCTTATTAAAACCAACACCTATAACAATGAGTTTATAATGATATTTCCACTTTTACAACAACAATAGTTAGTCAACAACAACTTCTTAAAAAGAAAATTGTTCCTTACCAATAGGATTGAGTTCTAATGTAATATATTTATAGCTCATTATAACTGTATCTAGATTTAAAACCAATTTATAATTGGTCCTACAATATGAATAGTTCGGAAATTCTTTAAATTAAAAAAATGCATTTCTTTAATTTATTTTTTTTTCTATTTTTAAGAACTAAGACATTGTTTAAAACAATTTATATTTCCTTTAGATAGCAAGGCTCTAAATAGTATAAGGTATCTATGTAAATATTTTAATTTAACTTTAACATTAATTCCGACCCTTCACTTGCAAGTAGTGGTCCTTGTTAGCCATTCTGTTGGTCTTTCCGTTGGAGCTGCGCTTCAGATCGTCCACAATGATGGCTCCTGCATTTAGTTGCTTAAACTTGGAATCCGTCCTTGTGCTCACATACTTCACAACATCCTCGGCACTCAGATCGCTGCCTAGTTTCTTTACCACAGCGGCTGCCGCCTCGTCTCCGTATATATTACTCCATACTCCGAAGACACAGACATCGGCCACATCCGGCATCTCCGATATAACGCTCTCGATATCGTGGGGGTAGTACATTGTGCCCATGTACTTCAGCATGTCCTTCTTGCGATCAACTATGTACAGGAAGCCGTCTTGGTCCATGTACCCGAGGTCGCCGGACTGATACCAACGCTGGGAGTCTCGCAAGTTTCGGGTTTCCAACTGGTTTCCATAGTAACCAGCCCAATACTGGTTGTTGCTGATGCACACCTCACCCATCACGCCCGGTCCGAGGGATTGGCCATCTTCAGAGACGATTTTCAGCTTGAGGCCGCTGACCAAGCGTCCCACCGAATTGGGTTTCTTGTCAAAGTGACAGTTTACAGTGGCCATGGCCCCGAGTTCCGTGAATCCATAAATAAACTGCAGACAGTCGCTGCTCAACCGACTCCTGATGCTCTGCTGCACCTCCAAAGCAACCCGCGATCCACCATACTGAAAGGTTCGTAAAGTGGAAAGGTCGGAGCTCTTAAAGTGCGGAGAATTCGCCATCATGGTCATGGTCGAAGGTGACTGGATAGTCCACGTAACCTTGTACTCCTCAATGACTCGCAAAGCGAAGGCGGGATCGAAGGCATTGTCAGCGATGATGCGAGTGGTGCTAAACACTCCGGAGGTTATCGTGGTCAACAGACCAGTTATCCAGTCGAGGGTGTTGTGGGAGTACTGGATGTCGGCAGAGGTCAAGTGGCTGTAAATACCATTAAAAAGAAAGGTAAGTTTTGATCAGGAAATTACTGAGAAACACTCACTGGTTGGCAGCCAGGATCTGACGGCTGTTGCTTATGGTGACTGCCTTGGGAGTTCCAGTGGTGCCCGAGGAGCAGAGAATGGCCAGGGTCTGATCGTTGCCCTGTTCCAGGCGAGCTGGCTGGAACTTCTCCTCGATTGGAGTGGCTAGTACCTCATCAATACTGATGGAGTCCGTTGGCTGATTCCGCATGGTAATGATCTTCACATCCAGGGATTTAGTGGCCGCTCGCACCTTCTCGAACTCATCTCCGTCGCAGAAAATGAGACGAGGCTTGGTTATATCGAAGAGCTTTTCTATGGTGCTCTGATCATAGGTAATGTTGAGCGAGTGGAAGGCGATTCCATTGAAGAAACATGCATAGGCCACAGCAGGCATGTGGGTGGTGTTCCTGCCTATAAGGCCCACCACATCGGATTGGAGGAGTCCCAGGGAGCGCATATAGCTGGCCACTTTCATAGAGTTGGCGTGGAGCTGCTGTCTGGTCAGCACAGTGTTCTCCGTGGCTGAGATCTGCAAGGACAGTTCTAGGATATTTCTTTTCTGATTCCCAGGTAACACTTCCAGGTACCCACCTGGGCGATAAGCTGGGGATGCCGACGCATCTCGTGGAAGATGATCTCCCCGATGGACAGATGTGCGTCGAAGTAGTGGCTCATTGGCTCTCCGCTCCAGATCTTAAGATCGCCGTCGTAGGAGTTCACTGGGGTGTAAGGCATTCTGCTTGCTTCCGTTGTCCTGTAATGTAAGATTTCAACTGTTGGCGATTTGGACAGCTTTTCTCATTTTATAGATCTCGGGGTTCGTAGTTGGGAAGTAGATTTAGATAAATATCTGTAGAGTCACCGTTTGCTTGTTGTAAATGGCAGGGAACAAACTGAAAGATAAAAGATGCGGTATGGGTCAGTTGGCCAAGATTAAAATCCACAGATATTTGTTGTGGCTCACTTGGTTATCTTGTTCTGGAGCAGCTGACGTTGTTTTTATGCCCTGTAATCTTGGAGAAAAGTTTGGGAAAGATAGTGATTCCAACACAGGTAAATACAGGTAATGTTGATCTTGCAAAAATGAATTAAATTACAATATTTGTAAGGCAGTCCCAGTTGGTTGGAATTATCCCTGGTAATATTACACTGTCTAATAAAAGTCATGGGGTTTGGGGTTTTGCAGATTACTTTTCCCGCTGAAACTTATCTTTTAAGCACATTAAGAGGTTCGTAACATATCAGTTTCACTTTCTGTGTAATCATCGCCACTGTTGGAATGACGTATTTTCTCGACCACTTGGCGGTGGTAATCTTTATTTAGATGTACTTTGTATCTCACTGTGGGAATGACTTTTATTCCAAGCAAAAATATATACTTATCTTTGGGGAATGCTCTTTATGATATATTTTTTACGCATCTCTCAGGCCTAAAACCAGTGACACTTAATCAGCATTTATGGCATCCCTGAAAACAAAAAAATTTCTCAATAAAAAACGACTCATTTGCGTATTCTTTCATTTCGTTTTGTTTCATTTATTTATAAACATTTCACAAACATCTTTATTCTGCGGGTTTTACACAATTATTCGGATTTCTCTTGTTCGTTTCAGGATTTCGTTCCTTCTGGGTGACAACAATTATTTCAACTATTTTGTAAAATTACGCTACTAATTCTTTCACTTAGGCATTTGATTTGCTGTTTTCTGTTTTCATTTTCATTTTCCACTGACGGCCTTGATGTGTCCTATGCCGGATCTATATGTACCTTTGTTTTAATTTACTTTCGGTTTTTAGTCTGGTGTCTTTTCTTACTGCGACTGGTTTATGTTCCGGGTTTTGGGTTGCGCTACAGCGAAATTCTTGTGTCGTTCGTTTCCGAAATGCTTCGGTCTTAAGACTATGTGAACTTTGCTTCGAGTGTGGTTGTGGGTGTGGCTGTGAGTGTTAGTGAGTGTCCTGACTTAGCTCTATAAAGTAAGGTGATTTGTTGTTGTGATTTATTGATTCGGGTGGCTTTTGCTGTTAGCTTCCTGCGCCCTCGATAGCAATTTCGATAGAAATGATTCGGTCTTGCTTGTATTTACATTTCTACTTTAGAAATTATAGTTGGAGTTGTTTGATTGTTAGAAATGGGCCATGAGCCGCCCCCTTTTGGAAGATATGTGTTATGATTTATCTAAATTTTAACTTGCAATTACTCAAACTCGTTTGTCCCGCTCAAACTGTGCAAAGATTAGGTTCGATTTCGATTTCGTTTTCGATTTTTGTGTCGTTTTGATTTGATTGGTGTCGTTTAGCAAAGATTAAACATCGAGTGAGTGGAGTGAATTTGTGAGTGTGAATCGTTCAGATAGTGATGGTGGAAGTAACTTGCCTTGGCGCTTAGTAGCTTAGTACTGTGAATACTTGAACTAGTCTGTTTCGAAGCGTTTTCCAACGCCGTCTCTTAAGAACTACACATACGTTAACGTTAACTTACGATCTACTCGCCCTTTTCTAGGGCTCTGTCTCCGCATTCGCATGGGATTCAATGATTTTAATATATCTACGCTCCTCCTGCTCCTCGTCTCTGTTAATCAAAACCTGTAAGTCTTTTTGAACGCATCTATATAATATAAACTTGTGCACATTTCGTGTTTCGTCTCCCGTAGTCGTAGTCGTAATCGTAGTCGTTTGTTCGTTAACCTAACCATTAAATGACATTTACATGCTCTTGACCCAAACTATTTACACGTGAAACTGGACTTGGACTGTTGCTGCCGAACGATTTGCCTGGAAAATGATAATTGACCGAATTGGATAAGGGCAACCGAGAAGCAGCACACAACCTAAGAATGTTATTTTTCGCTAAAATTAAATGCCGAAATCTGAGTTTCGCCCCAACCCTTCACCTGGTTTAATAACTAGTTTAATTATTCCTCCGCCCATCTATGATTATTCCTTTGTCTAGTACATCGATCAACGCCTTTCGGTTAACAAGCCCGAGTGTTCCTAGATCCGACTCTTTGTTTGTTCACCAACTATATATGCTCACATTTAAAACCCTGTATGTTCAATAGCTTCATATACAATACAACTATAGCTAGAGTTATAGTTATAATTCGCTTGTTCGCTTTCGTTCGATATTTCTTGACTAGTTTTTTGGTTTCTCTTTTTGCTTGGCACAACTTTTACAACATGAAAGTATCTATAGATATTCACCGAGTTCGAGTTTTGAGTTTCGAGTTTCGATTATCGATTTTCGATCTGCGTTCGTTTGGTTTACGTGACAATTGTTTAATTACAACAGTTACTATGCTGGGTGCCTTGTGTTGTGTCTATATATTTGCATAAGTTTCAATTGATTTTTGATTTCTATTACGATTAATTCTTACCTTTAGATTTGAAATGATAGCAAATAAATAAGCATTTCCAAAACGAAGGGGTTTTCAAAACCAAATAAGAGAAGAAACAAGCCTTTAAGGTAATGAAAATAGTAACAAAATCTACAAAAACGTTTTTAGTTAAATGTTATCTGAGGGATTTAATTTGTTATTGTTGTTGTGGTATTCTTTTGTTGTTTCTGTTGTCGCTATGTAGAATTCACATTATTTATTATTCTAAAGTTAGACCTCCATATTCTGGGTGTCGTTTGTGCGTTTCTCTAATTGGGTTTTCGGGTTTTATCGAAGTGAAAAGGTTGGAGTGGAGTTTAATATATTCGTTCAAGAGAGACAGAGAGCGCTTTAGAAGGAGAAAAGGTGAGAAAGGAATTTTCTTGGCATACAAAAGGCACTTAAATAACCAAAGATATTTTTTTGGATATAAAAATAACTGCATATTATATATTTTATAATGATTGCAGTAGATTTATGAGTAGTATTCATCAAGTTCTCGGGGACTTGCACTACATGATAAAATATTTTGTATTGTCTGTTAATTGGTTTATGGTTGGCATTGTATATTTATATTTCATAAATCTAATTAAGCAAATTAACTAGCTAAGTGACCTTGGCGGCCCAATACATAATTAAGTAATTGTTAATTGTAAATAGTAATTAGTAAATAGTAAATTTTAAAATTGAATATAATATTCTAAGGATTCAAATCAAACAGGAATCAGAATTGCGGGCTTAGTCCCCCTTGAGTGTAATTGCTACTTGACTACTGTTTAAAAAATTCAACACTAAAATTAACGCAAGCTCTATAAATGGATTTAGGAAAAGATAATTAATTAGTTAATTAATTAATAAGGTTTCTAAGAAATTCAAGTGAAAAATAACTTGCAGATACCCACCAATTCCAGTTGAACTTAGCATTTAAGAGTTGTTTCTTTAAAGCAAATAATTCGAAAAATAAAATTCTGTTTTTCGTTTCTGTGTGCCTTGAAGGAATTTCTTCGATATTTTCGATTCGTTTTTTTTTTTTTTATTTAATTCGATGGTGAACATAATTAATTGAATTTACCTAGAGTTTTTCTCGCTTTGGTTAGTTGTTCTATTATCGACTAAACTTAAATTTATCTACACGCTTTTTACAATTAGAATTCGTTTAAACTAGTTGACTTAAAACTTATTGTATGACATATTTACAAACGTCGAATTGTCTACGACCCTCCGCTCCTCTCCTCTCCGGCTTAACTAACTTAACGCATTTAAGTACAAATCAATTGCAATTTTTTAGAACTAAGCTAGAGTCCGGAACAAAACTCGATTATCGTCGATTATCAGCTAAATTAATTCATCAATTCGTAACAATTTGGAACTTCCTCAAAAACAAATCAATTGGAACATGTGTGTGGTGTGGAGTGGTGTTGTGTCGTGTGTTTTCGTATAATTACTAATTATTTATAACATTAACTACTATGCAGTCGTCGCCTTGATCAATTTAACTTACACTTAACTATATAGCTTTTGTTATTCACCGAAAATTGCCTCCTCATCGGTCATCGATCATCGGTTCGGTTTTAGTGGAAGTGCCAGGATACGCTCTTAACTATACTGCACTGTCCAGAGACATAACCAAACATAGAGCATATAGCTTTTAGCATTATCGTAACGTATCCCTCGATCATTGTTAACGGTATTCTTAGTTAATTTCGTGTTGGATTCTACATAGCCACTGGGTATCAGAGACGCGCCTTAGAAGGTCCTTTAGCGGTTTTTAATCATTCAATTCAACGTGTTGTTGTTGTTGTTAATCAAGGAGTTGTTATCAAGAATCAACCAAATTGGAAATGAAGCCATACGCAACGCAACGCAAGACAAAAGCATGAAATGAGGTCAACCGATAAGGAAGTGGAAAAGAAGTGAAAGAAATAGGTTAGTACATTCGTTTTGGCTAGCAGCCAACCGGCCAACCCTTCTATAAAGTAATTGGTGGTGCTTGGCAATAGGTAACGGCATTTACTCATCCTCCTCCTCCCTGAAGAGATATGTGCTCCAGTAGACCAGGTTGAACAGGGCGAAGACCAGCGGGAAGGTGATCCGCGAGATAACGTCGATCCTCTTCGATCTAGAACATTGTCTTTGGATATTAAGCAAGTACGAAAACACAAATTAATTGATCATCTAGAGATTGGCTTTTTGATTTTTGTGATTAGTTTTTTTTCATTGTTTTTTGTTTTGTATTTTTTCTTCGTTTTCAACATTTTCAAAGTTAATTTTGCAAATATTTGGCAGAATAATTTGTTTGTTTTAAAAAGGCGGAAAGACTACGTGTGCTTTAAAACGAAAAAAAGTGCTCTTTCTGTGGGTAGTTAAGATCTACGACAGTGTGGGAGAAGCTGGGGATGCCGGGGGGGCTGCGGGACGACTAGTTCCGGGGGCGGGGCGGATCGAACGGCAATAACTACAACTAAATATATAGATTTTAAAACAAACAAATCACACACAAAATGACTGAAAAGCAAAGCATAACTTTATCAAAAGCCACCAGAAGCGGTGGCGATCCAAAAGGGGTTAACTTAATTCAAACTCAATTCAAAATTGAAAGTCAATTATATTTCACAGATACTTGACTCGGTTCGGCAAGCCATTAGAAGTCGTTACTAAATTTTAGTTAGTTAGTTTAGTTTTTTTTTTTTTGGCAACAAAAGACAGCGAGCAAACAGAATCGAACGAACGAACGAACGGCAAGCAAGCGGCAGATATCGGGTTTGGTTTCTTTGGTTTTGGTATTTTTCGTTATTCTTTTCGTTTTCTTTCACAGGATTTTCAATGACTGTTGAATAGTAGTAATGTGATAGCAAAAAGTCAACAAGAGTTAGTGAAAGAGATACAGAGAGTAGAATAGTACATGTTCACAACATCAAAAAGTAAATCCATCAACTACTACGGAACACAATGGGACTAAACGATATTGGCTACGGTGGGCTTGGATGAGGACTTGGGGTCCGGAGCGCGGCTCCGAATCTCAGTTACCTGGTGGGGAACTTGGAGAGCCAGGTCTTGCAGCAGTTGGGGCGCTTCGGGGCCTGCATGTGCACCTCGCACTGGAGCCGCTTTTCCAAGGCCAGCGGATCGCCGGGATGACGCACCAGCGGTTTCTGTTGGCCACCGCCACCGCGTGTAAATTGCGACGCCGTTTGACATGAAAGTTTCGATTGTAGTCGGATGCAAATGAGGGTTGATCGGTGGTTCAGTGGCTCGGTGGTTGGGTGGCACAGGTGGTTGGGTGGGTCGGTGGTTCGGTGCAATGGCATGTGCGTAATTTGATTTAATTTCGTTGCAATTTTTCAATTCAATTCCGGTCGAGTGGTTTGTTTTGGTTGCCAGCGATGGTCGGTGATGGTTGGTGGAAGGTTGGTTTGTTGGTTGGTTTTTTTTTTGCAGTTTCAGGTTTTATTTTCAGTTTATTTGTGGTTAGTTGTTGATGTTGATGTTGGGGTAGGTTTGTAGTTGTAGTTGTTGTTATAATTGTAGTTGGGATGAGCACGTTTGAAAAAAGTTGTTGAATTTTGCATTTGTTTTTGGTGGTTGTATTTTTTTTTTGTGGTAATAAAAAAGAGGCAAATATAAAAGGAAATAGTTGTTTTAATAGTTTTATCATAACAGTTTTGCTGTTGCCAATTATGGTTTGTACTCCATTAAAAACCCACATGAAAGTAGATAAAGTTTTGCAGGATTAAAGCCCAGACCCGCGATTCAAAAAAACTAAATAAAGGTATGTTTTCGCGATTTTAAAACTATTGTTCCCCTTGTATGTCTTTTGGCAATTAACTTTGGTAAAATGAGAGCTAGCCAGAGTATAGAACGAAAACTTTTGGCAATTTAAAAATCAAATGAAAATCAAAAGTTGTAGTTAAACAACACACATAAAATCACACATGTAATAAAGTGTTTTCCGGTTTCTGCCCAAACTGAATAAACAAAACCTGGTCATAAAATTCAGTTAAGAAATTAAAGATGCAAATCGGAATGGTTAACTATATAGCACACTCCATAGCTATAGCTGTATCTAAGACCCCCAATAAACCGAAAAGCTGTTTTGGGTTTTAAAGAGATATATCAAGAGGTAAGTACCATTGCGAATGTTGCATTGCTATCTGTATCTAGCAGATCTGAAGCGGCATCTAAACTGGCCTGCTCCAGATCGCGGCGCTTCTTTTTCATATTCTCCTTATGCATGTCTGCGGCCCGATCCGTATATATCATAGATATATGTTGCATGTGATAGAAGATGTTTGACAAGAATTTATTTGTTCCACGGCAGATCGATAGTTCGATAGTTGGGTTTGATTTTGGATTTTTTTACAGGTTTTATTGGGTGTGTTAGTTTTAGATGCATAGTTAAACACAGTTATACAGTTAGACAGCGATAGTGTTAGGCGAGAGAGAGATAGAGACAGACAGAAAGAGAGAGATAGAGAGATAGTCACACATACAAAACGTTAAACGATTCGAAATGTTTAATAAAACCAAAAAATAAACGCAGGATGTATCAAATTATACGGAAATCAAACCAACGGATCATCCAGAGATCGGTGGATACACACATATTATTTTTTTTTATATATTTACAGGCATTTCAGTTCATACAACAGCGAAGGGGAAACGGGTACCGAACACAATTCGTTTTCGATTTCGTTTCGAAAGGAGGAAGTTCGACCAATTTGTTAAATAGTATTGTTTGTTTTTTTTTTGTATTTTTTCAAACGCGTTATTGTCAAGTGTGGTGGTGAAGTGTGGTTGTGTGTGTGGAAAGTGCATGTGTGTGTGATGTGGGTGATGTTTGTATGCATGTCGATGAATGGCGGGCGCACAATGAAATAAGAGAGTAAACAAAAACGTTGGATTAGTTTGATATACTCGAAGGACCGTTTCGTGGTTAGTTATCAAAGTGAAAGGTATAAAAGGAAAAGATCTATCAAAATGCTACGGCTAAACTCGATTGGCTTTCGCCCATTGTCAGACATAGGGATAAGAGTGGGCACAGGACTCTGTGTAGTTAGTTGTGGTATTAGTAGGGATGTGGCCCGAGGCTTTAGTGGTTCTTGTGTGCCACGCCGATCCTGCGTTGGCTTTCGAGTGTGTTGTTGTTGTAGTTGTAGTTGTAACTCGTGTGGGTGTGTGAGTGTGGCGTTGGCCGAGCTTTTCGGGTCGGTGTGTTGGTATGTATTGGTAGAGTATGCGTAGACATTTATATATGGTTACTATATATAGATATGTACGTATATATATATATATTCGTCATCACTCAGTACAATAAAACAACAGTAAAAAAAGATAAACACCATCGATTAATTAACATTTATATGTAGTTAAGAAGCATATCAAAGTTCAATTACTAGCTTTGTTCGAACCTGAACGGGATGCATAGTTCACCAGGGCGAACTCGAGCAGGGCCCCGAACACGAACGTCAAACACACGCCGGTCCACACATCAATCGCCTTCGTGTAGGACACGGGCGGCAGGGAGGCGTTGATGCCCGACGTCTGGGTGGCCATGGTCAGCAGGGTGGTTACACCTGGAAAGCGATGATACAAAGATTTTGTTTACGTTAGTCAATGATTATCCCTGGGCTATACTCCACCAGCTTGGATATTAAAACTGGTTTTACTTTGAGTTACAAGGTAAACTAATATACTTTTAGTCGAGTGTTCCGACCAGTTTATGAACTCTCTCGAATATTTACTCAAGAAAGCTATTTACTCATAAGAAAGCTATGATTTTTTTAACCTGACTTGTGTCTTCTCTTGACTGCAAAGATATTTGATTTAAAGCTAGTTGGTATATCCTTTTTTTAGGAACTCCTAACGTAGGATAAGTGGCTCCTTCTATGTCCTATATTTTGTCTATGTTAAGAAGTTAAGCTATGCCCTCTTCATTTCAAATATTTTATTATTATTAATTGTAAATATTTTTCTTTACCATTTCAAATCCTTAAAAATATTATATTCCTTTAATTCATTTTGTATAAAATTTGTTTCAAACTATTACTTTTATTTTTAATGAATTAAAATGATTAACAAATATGAATAAGTTAAAAAGATATTCATTTAGAGTATTTATTTTGCATGTGTTGTAATTTCTTCATTTGATATATGTTATTATATTTAAAGTACTTTATCTGATATAAAAATATTAATATTTGAGCAAATATATTTTATGACATTCTTGTTATTATTAATGTAACATTAATTAAGACAACAGACATCTCATTAAATTAATTTAAAACTGTAAGGAATCAAACTTACCCAGTGACACTCTTGCAGGCACCGCTCCTTGATCCAGCCAGAATGATACCCATGATACAATGACCAACATACAGCATGGTATATAAATTTGTATTAAGTAATATGAGAATTCTCGCTTGAATAGTAGATCGACTTTGAGGCAACTGTATTCACCTATGAGTATACAAGGTATATAAATTGTGTCAAACTCAAAATGTACGGGAGGATGTCTTAAAAGAGGCTTTGATTTGATTTTTGATTTTAGCAGGTTTTTGCTTTCGCTTCCGCTTTTTCGTTTAAATGTCACACGCACACAGAGTTTTAGAAGGTATATACACACAGATAGATATCCAATATTAATGGTACAAAGAAATGCCATCCAATATATAGAGAACATAAAAAGTGTCTTGCTGGGAAATTTTGCCAAGAATAGAAATTAAAACACATTTACAGACAGATTCTTTCGGGTCGAGTCTCTTCTGGTATGTACAAAAAGTGGGTTTTCCGAAACAAAAAAAAAGAAAACAAAATGTGGCGAAAACATATTAGACAACGGGGCTGGTGGTGGGGTTTGGGGTTTAAGAAGACATAATGTATTTACAGGAAAACAAAAAAAAGAAAACTCAACTCGTCGCAAGAAGGGGGGCTGTTGGGTGTTGTGGGGTGCTTTGGCACACAGAGAGAGAGAGTCGAAAATTATAAAATCAAATGAAAAATTGCATCATAGGCAAAAAGTATCAACATGAATTCAATTTCTGACTTTTGCAACAAAAATCTTAACGGAAATGAAGTTCGACGGCTTTTGTGTTTGCTGGTTCATGTTGCTGCTGTTCTGCTTTTCATTTCGCTGACTTCCGCTCGACAGGCGCTCCTGCCACGCCCCTACCCCCCCTTTTCGGCCCGCCCCACGCCTCTAGAGTCGCGCCGCGCCTCTCCCCGCCTTTCTTCCTTGATTGCCCACCACCCCCTTTTTTGTGCTTCATTTCCGTTAATTTGTTGGCAAAGCGTTCCATACTCTTCAAGACAAAGTTGTTTATTATTTTACATTCTCATATTTTTTGTTTCGATTTTCGACTTTTCGGGGAATTTGTTTCGTTTAGCGTGCTGCTGTTCATTAGATTTCTCTCTGTGTCTGTTTGGCCGGGCTTTCATTTCCCTGTTTGCACTTGAGTGCTGCGTGTGTGGTTTATTTGCTCGGCTCTTTGGTCTGGGTTTGATTCTGATTCTGGGTTACTGGCACGGGCACGGGCACGGGCACGGGTCTGGGTACGGGTGCCCTGGTGCCCGGGTACGGCATCGCATCTGGAACGGTTCGCACTGCGGCTTTGGCTCTCGCCATCGGTTGTGCCTTTGGCTTTGCGACAGGCCATCATCAATCAAGCGATGACTCTCATTCTGGCCAGCTCGGATTCGAGCGGTCTTTAATCCCGTTCAACGCTCATAGAAGATATATATATAAAATTAATAAACTTTATGTGAGCAACTAGGTTCAAGGCGAGAGATCTAAATTGCAACAACTACGCAACGTCTAAGTGGAAAAAGTCATATTAGGGGGGGAGCTTCAGTGCAATATCTATGGATTTGAATACTTTTTAGGATAAGGATAAGAGTAGGCAAACATATATATCATTTTAGGGAAATTTAAGCCAATTAACATTTCTGAAAAACAGAAATTTCCAAGATATTATTGCCTGCTTTTAAGCTTTCCTTAAAAAGTACTTAGCAATCACAAAGATATTGCCAAGAGTCCCCCAATTTTAGTTGATATAAATTAGACTTGAGCTAAATATTGATTATTAACTTTTGTTTCATATATCGGGAGTGATGAAATTCAGGCTCATGCTAACTTATTTGTGGATGGATGATGGGGATGATGGCACTATTTAAATAGAGATAGTTAGAGCTTCCGTTCTCGGTAATTGGTAAACAAAAAAATGTGTACGAGTCAGCGGATTCATGTTTGAATTAGGTGGAGTTTCCACTAGATAAATACACGATTCCAAATGATTGCTCTGTTTGCTCGGTCTGCCGTTAACTATCCTAATATGCTGACACACAATCTGCCAACTTGTGAAAAAATCTTGCCCTTCTCCTTGTTTGCTTCCATTTTCCACTTCCACTTGTGCTTCCACTATCACTTGTGCTTCCACTGCCACTTCCACTTCCACCTCCACTTTGGGATCTACATCCACATTGGCGTCGCCATCTTGTGCGGTGCAGCGTCTTTGTGCAAGTTTAAACAACGTCGCAGACAATTTCCTCGATTAATTTACTTTCCGTACGGCTTTTGCCATTTTTGCCTTCATTTTCCGTTTCGCATTTGCCGGAGAATCGGGGAAATGGGGGAATCCCCCCGGTCTCACAACTGAATAGTTGTTCGCCAAGGTAAACATTTACTTTGAGCGCGCGCAGATTTCCAAGTGCTCATAAAAAATGGCAAGGTAAACGCTGCTAGTGTGTGTGTGGGAAGCACGTGTGTGTGTGTGTGTGTGTTTGTGTGAGTGTGCGAATTACATCGTAAAAAGTTGGTTCTATGCGTTTCGGGCATTGATAACGGCCCAAAACGATATGCTCATTGAAATGGCGCATGTGTGAACGAACGGCACATCTTATAAAATTCGCCACGTGTATATGTACATGAGCATGGGTGGGAGTATGGGTAATTGAGAGTGTATGTGTGTGTGTGTGTGTGTGTGGGTGTGTGTGGTATGAAGTGGTTATGGGGCCGTTTATAATATTCTCCAGTTGGGACCCAAACATGTTTACGATATGGCTAGAGCTAAAGTTAAACCACTTGGCATGCAATCGCTGGGGAGCGCTTAATACAAATGCAAACAAAATACGCAAATAGCGAGAGAACGAGTAAAAAGCCGAGAGTTCTAGGAAAATAGTTAACATTATCGGATATCATATGAGTCTCTGGAATCGAGAATGGAAGGTCAACAACATACACACATAGTGAACGCACGTACCCGTGTTGGTTTTACTGTTGCAGTAATCAGTCAAAAACTTCTCGAGAGTGAAGCGGGGCAGGTGTAGATTCTTCACCACCTGCACGGGATCGCCCTCCTTCCAGAGGAAGACCAAGTCGTTGGTGGTCCAGCCATCTGAAAGAGTTTATAAAGTCATCATTAGATGTAAGGGACTTAATTCTGAACAGTTACCAGTTATAAATAATACTTTAGAAGTAACTAACTAATATTAATTAAATTTAAATAAAATAACAATAATAGTTTACTAATTTTATAGGTCTGAGGAACTTTCTTACAAAAAAGTAAGACTATAATGCTTTTGGACCTCGTAAAAGATATACCATTAGAAGTGATATTTATTTTTTAAAGTTGATAAATTTCTTTAAAATATATTACTAGAATTCATTGGATTTACTTAAGTCTAAAATTAATTAATATGCATAAATAAAACAACATTTAACAAAATAAGCTGAGGAGCTTTTTTACAAAGAAAATAAGACAATAATGCAATAAAACCTCGAGAAAGATATTTAATTAGTTATTTAATATATTTTTTAAGGCTGATCAATTTCTTACAATTATTTGATCTGAAATTATTGGATTTACTTATAAATAAATGCATATAAACAAAGGAGACTATACTCACAGCTCGCCATCCTTAGCGAACAGATCTGCCTGTCCAGCGGATATAGCTTGAGGTTCATTGGGCAGGCCAATGTCAGCGAGATACGTATACTATATAGCACGGAGCCGTTGGGGAAGATGCGTATATAAACATTGGGCATGATGATGTTGTGGAAGTGTCCCTCCTTCTCGTTGGAGAAGAAGAGATCGGGCATCCACACGCGGTTTGCCTCCGTCAGGGTCAGGTACTTCAGGCGGCCTTTGGAAGAAGCATTGTTTCGATTAGCTAATCCGATCTAGTCTCCTCCAGACTTACCCTGGATATCGTCGAACTTGAGGCGCTCATCCGTCCACTGCTCACGGAAGGTTAACTGCACACTGTACTCCTGCGGGCGCCGGAAGTGGGTGGTGTAGTGGTGGTGTGGGCAGAGGAAAATTCTCATTAGTAGACGAAATCAAAGGGACTAGTCGAGGATTCAATCAGAACTACAATGCAAATTTCGCTTTGTCGAATTGAAAGGGGAGTTTCTTTCGAGCTTTCCTTTCTTTTCAATTTTCGTTTTTTTATTTTTTTTTTTCTTAGACTGTGTACTGAGGGGCTTTTCAATTGGGGGGGGTGGCTTGCAGTTCGATTTATTTAATTGAATTTGATTTTTGGTTGAAGGGGGCTTTAGCTTTACGTTGGACAGAGATTGTTTGGTTGGAGTATGAAAGAGCGAGCAAGGCGTGGCGAGGCGAAGTAGTTGTTGTTATTTGGCATGTATAACTGAGTGGTATATATTTGATATTGATATTCGTATATATTTTGATATTGATACATGGCGTATAATGGTTGGCTGTCGTTTGGCTTGGGTTCCGGCTAGTTTGCAATGTTCTCGGCCAAAGCTGGCCAGGCTAATGGTATACTTGGTCGTGACTAGTAAATATATATCATGTTCGCATTGCTCGGAATGCAACCAAATGCCGCATGCGACGTGTTGCACATATAAAGTTTGAAAAAAGATGCAAGCAGGCTAAAAGCAGGCAAGAAACACGTCAAGACAAAAGCAAAACGAGCAAGCAGAAAAGCAAGGCACCTAAAACGTACATTCAGAACTCCGTATAAATAGTTTATTTCCCGAACAAAGGCTATTGTACATGTCGAGAAATTAGTCATTAAATTAACTTAAAAGTACCTTAAGAACTAAGTTACATGCTGAGAAAACGTACAAAACAATGATGTTATTTAGAGAGCTTGAATTGAGATGAACCCTCTTTGGAATTATATCTTGATATCCCCTCCAGCCA
Organism: Drosophila punjabiensis; assembly: GCA_008042585.1. Lineage (NCBI taxonomy): Eukaryota > Metazoa > Arthropoda > Insecta > Diptera > Drosophilidae > Drosophila > Drosophila punjabiensis. The sequence goes on from VNJR01010873.1 coordinate 192,662, forward strand.
AGTTTCTTAAACTCAAACTTCCCCACTTGTTAAGTGAACAAAAACTCTCTAACATGCATGCTATAATAGGTAACTATAACATTCAGTCATGCCATTTCCACAGGAGACGGGGGGTTAACAAAAATAATTGGGTCTTAATTAAAAATTGAATTAAAACCAACTGAAATTGCGTAGAAACGCTGTTAGTTTGGTCTAGTAACATGTGTATCATTATATGTTATTCCTCTAAGCTTCCCGCGAGTCCCCGAAGGGGGACAATGTTATTGCAGCCAATTAAGCAAAGTGAAAACAAATAAATTTGAATAATTATTACAAATAATTCCATTTTATTTATGGCGCGTTTCTTTTATGTATTTTGACGTGGCGCAAATTAAATGTGTGTTTGTCGGGTTTTTTGCGCCAGCCGTTGGCTGTCGGAGCTGTCCGCTTTTTGCCAACGGTTTTCCTGACAGCGGAAACCGAACTGGACAAATGGAGATTGTGACTGGCTTTTCCCCATTTCGTTTTTCACATGTCGCCCCGGCACGACATCTCTCAGTTAGTACTTACAGTTAGCCCTGTCAGAGGGCCCGAAGAAAACTCTTAATTTGTGTTTGGCTAGCGTTTTCCATTTGCCCAAAAGGTGGCTGGAACAAGGCTGGCGTAAAATGATGAGGTTACCATAAGTGAATGAACCGAATCAAACCGAACCGAACGGAACTGAACTGAATGATCTGGGGGTTGTGGTGACTGAATGATGGCGGATGTGGATGTCTGTTCTTGTTGTCTGACGGTGGTTCGACTTAAGCCTTAAGTCTAGCCTAGGTTACAGCTAAAAACTTAGATTATAAACTCAATAATACTCGGCTCTCTCGGCAAGTGACGTCGTCGTCGCTGGCGGTTGTTGGCGGTGGTTGTGGCAAGCAATAAGCAGGTTTTGCCGCAAAGTTCGTAAATGAAAAGTGGACACAAAGAAATCATAGGAATTGTACAGAGTTTAATAAATTGATACAGCGGGAATATAGTTATGCATATAGTTATGTCGATGCTAAGGCCCAGTTATTAGGAGCCCCACACGTACTAGATCTTCTTCGATCTCCACGTCTCTTAGGGTCAAGAGGCTATTTCCGGGTCCGAAGTCGATTTTATAAGAGCTGAACTGTAGATGGCTCAATTGCTAGTTGAGTTCCACGTTTATAGCCAAAGAGAAGAAAACTAGACTCTTGATAAGGCTTATATTTATTTAAACGTCCGAACGCTTGTACGGTCCAAATTCAACTGCTTCAAGAGCTTTAAGTCTAGTTACAATGGATCTTATCTCTAATCGTAGGTGTATGTGTAAATTACAATTAAGGGCATTAGAATAGTTATAGGTATAGTTATAGTTATGCGTGACTCCCCCCCAACAAGTTTCGGCAATCTTAATTGATGAAAGTAAATAATTGTAGTACATATACATAAATTCAATAAATTGTTAATATATTGGTTCCCTTGATATTAATTTTGGAATTTATATTTTCTTTTAACTTGGTCTTTGTAAATTTTCATATTTATATTGTCATTTGATATAAGGTAGTTTCCATCTTGATGGTAGTTTTGAGCTAGCTTATACTTGGGATTAGACTTGCCAACTTTATAATTTTTGACATAGTCGTTCTCAAAAATATTCTTATCAGTATT